>JBBPCZ010000007.1:950969-961991 GCA_037974445.1 Brycinus macrolepidotus
AAATGAGAGGCTTTGAAAGTCCTTCAGGAAGCCTGGAGAACTGTTCCTCAAGACCACATTAAAATACAAGAACGTCTGGATCTTTGGAAGCAAAATATGAAGAAATGTGGCTTAAGACTTTTGCACAGTACTGTATAAATATGTTTCCTTTGTTTTGTAGTTATCACAGGAACAGTTATCACGGCTGTGATGCGTGGGGGAAGCATGTATGCTACTGTTTCCATAATCAACGTCTACAAAGAGGGAACTCTGGCCATCCAGCAGGCCGGCAAAACCATGAGCACCAAGATCGTCATCCTCTGCAAGAAATGCCCTCCAGTCAGGCGAGGTGAGTAACAACCCCCCCCTTGGTGGGGGTGCAAAGTGAGAGTAACGTGTAGAAGGAAAAATGGTTTGATTAGTCAGTAAGTCAAATAATAGTCATCAATGACAGAAATATTTGTTTGTTGCAGCCGTAATTATAACACTCATGAAATAATTGATTTAGTCTCTGGCCCTCTGCCACAATGAATGAATAAAAATGGTTGTTGGCTCACTGTCCGCTTTTAGCCCTGCCGTCGAG
This sequence comes from Brycinus macrolepidotus, assembly GCA_037974445.1. Lineage (NCBI taxonomy): Eukaryota > Metazoa > Chordata > Actinopteri > Characiformes > Alestidae > Brycinus > Brycinus macrolepidotus. The sequence continues at coordinate 951,532 of JBBPCZ010000007.1, forward strand.
CAGCTCTGCTCTGGCTCGGGTTCGGTTCACTTTATTTGTAATGAAAAAACATTTGTTTGTGGTACGGCCTGGTTCCTTGTGCCAGTGGGAAAGTGCTGTACTACAACCAGCAGGTTCCTCAACCCTCTTTATCATTTGGTTTTGAGTTTGCGTTCCAGGTACTGCAGCATCTAGCTCGTCCAATAAAGCTTGATGACCGTGTAAGCTGTTTTAGAATGCATAATAAAAAATGGAGTACGAAGTTAGATTAGGTTTGTATGAACAGTGTTCAACTCCATATGTTTATATCAGTGCGTATACACATATGGATTGGTAGTGAGATGAAGTACTGATCCACTGGTCCACCCTGAATGTCTCTGCCGATCCGCCACTGCATTCAGGCTTTTTCTGTCTGATGTCGTTAGGCTTGAACTACATGTTCATGGGCCAGACTGACGAGGAGGGCCGTGGGATGATCGCCCCGCACCACTTCGTCATGGCCTTCAAGGCCAAGAACCAGAGAACCTTCAACGCGCTGAAGAACAAGAGGTGCTGAGCTCCGGTTTCCTCTGGGCCCCATCCTGAAAGTCGCAAGCTTACACTTTGCTTCATGCAGCTGCAATCGAGTCTCCGCCATTGTGAGTGGTTTCATCCATAATCTGGACCAATCAGCGTCTGATGAAGCAATCTGATGAAGTGTGTGGGGGGAGGGGGAGGGTTAGCATTGATGAAGAGAAGGAATGGATGTTATTAATTAAAATCAAGGTGTTTAGGAATGGTGAACAGTGTTGGCTGATCCAGTCACTTCAGACCACCAGCAACATCCACATTCAACAAACATGTTTCAAAAAGTCTGAATCTAAAGTCCAGAACTCAAGAACCACAAGTTCTCCAGGAAAAGCAAACATGAGGTTGGTGGGCCATAGTCTTGTGTGTTTTGTTGGGAGACTCTAGAACGTTCACACTGTTTTAGGACGTTCTGTTTTCTGCCACAATGTTCTAGAATGTTCTTCTCCATTCATACAGTGCTTTATTCACACTGCTCTAGAATGTTCTTCCCTATTCCTGCTAATCTAAAACGTAGCGCTTTATTCACTGTTCTAGAATGTTCTTCCCCATTCACACGGTGCTTTATTCACACTGCTCTAGAATGTTTGCCCTCTGTCAAACTGTTCTAGAACTTTCTCACTTTGTTCACTGTTCTAGAATGTCCTTCCTCATTCATTGTAATCCAAAAGGTATTCCTTTATCCAGTTTTACAATGTTTGTCTTCTGTCCAACTGTTCTAGAACTTTCTCACCTTGTTCACACTGTTCTAGAATCTGTGTAAATCTTCTAGATGTTCTTCTCCATTATCTCCTCCACAATGTTCTGCTCCATTTCCACTGTTCTGAAATTTTCTCCTCGTGTGCAATCACGCTGCTCTAGAACATTCTCCCCTCTTTTACGCTGTTCTGTGTCTCGTTACTTTGGTGTTTGTTTGGGAACGATGGATCAGTGTACCATAGCCTTAAGCAAAACAAAGTGGAAGTTCTGGAATTTCTGGATGGTAGCATGAAATCTTCTCTTCTACTGAGACCACACTCTAAGGCCCCATCCATGGATGTGTGGTTTTGATTAAAAACCCACCCTGCATGTTTCAGCTCCACCCATTGGGCTAAGAACTTCAGAAGCACAAGGTCACATCTTCTGGACTCTCGTCTTGCTCCATCTTTTTTGAGACCACTTTGAAAAAAATGACCAGCAGAAAAAGGTCTTCCAGAGAAATTGCTTGATAAGAGAAATGATGGATAACCCTGCTGGTTTAAGAAGTTATGAAGAATAGACAATCCATTTTCAAAGCTAAAACGTTAGTATCCAACACATTTGTAGGTCCAGAAAGACGAATCCGAGATTCTGTTTGACGTAGATCAGTGGTTCCCATCTCTGGACTTGGAGGCCAAATTTCTTGGACATTTTTAGGCTTTCCTTACTTTACCACAGCTACGTCAATTTAGTCAGGGTTTTTTGGGAGCCGGACTGTTTCCAAAAAGCATCTTTATGTCAAAATCATCTTAATTGTTAGAGAGATCTTTAGATCTTTGTGCTAAGATGCTTTTAGAAAACCCAGCCTTGATTAGTTGAAGCAGGTGTGTTCCAGGATTGGTGGTGGGAATTAATGATGTAGAGCAAGGACCATTTTTAAAAACCATTGCATGCAAATTATCTTGCTAGGAAAAGGTAATAAGAGGATATCGCACAACATGAAGAACATTCAATATGTTGGTTTTGCATTTTAAACGAGACTGTTTACAAGATAACCTTGATTTCTCCTTTGTTTGAGATGGATGTACAGCGCAAAGTCTGAGGAGCATCGTACGTGGTGATTAAAGTGCAATAATTTTGTAGCATCATTTTGGATTAATTTGGCATCATGCTGGACTTTTCATCCATTTTCATTTTAATTGCAAGAAGAGAAAAGCACTCCCATTGTTTTTTTTTTTTTTGTTTGTTTTTTTTTTAGGCGTAAATATGAATGCTTACATTGAGTTGAGACATTCATGAAATGAGCTTATCCTGAAAATTAGCATTTTAAAGTATTTTATATGAAACTGATTCTTGATGGTGAATGTTAATTTATAAATAATTGTTTTGTGAGAGAAAAATAAAACTCATGATCTATATTATATTGTTCTGACTCTTTACTTTACATACCACTGCCCCCTAAAAAGCAGTAACTTGAAACGAAAATGTATAAATTTAGTAGGGGGTGTTATGTAAGTCCTATAATGGATTCTTTAAAACTGTAAAAACATTTCTTATGCAATATTCTCACCTTTTATTTTACTTTTGTAGTTGATTTACAGTAGCTGGATATAAAGGAACTGACATCTATAAAAGAGGAGTTCTAAGATATAACTACTTTCAAAAACTTCTACTCCAACATAGTTTCTACTACAGATTCAGCCTCAGCAGAATTTATAATCCATAAAAAAATAAGTGTGGAGAAGTAACGAGAAGGTTTGACAGCAAATCATTCTGCTATCAACCTCAGCGGAGCTATAAATCTTTCATTCCTGTGAACACATTCTGGACCAGAACATCAAACGTCTGCCTAGACAGGCCTGGGTTTTCTCATCCAACACAGTAATTATTTAATATTCGAGGTGACGTTTCAAGAAAAGCTAAGATTTTTTTTCATAAATCTTTAATACAGTCTTTTTTTTGTCAAAAACAAGCAACGCTTTTTAGAAAACAAGTGGGATGGAGGAATATTACATCGTAGTTTCTGAATCTGGCTTAGGCGTGTAGAATAAATACACTCATAAAATTCCAGTAGAGTCCCAGGACTTCACTGTCTGTCTCCCTGTATCTTCTAAATAAAGAGAAGAAGAAAATAAAGAAGAAGAGGAAGATGTTTCTGACACATGCTAGGTCAGTTTGAGCAGAAGGGTGCAGCTTAGCTTCTGGGGTAGAACATGGCGTATTTGGAGGTGCGGAAGCCGAGGAGGTCCCTCATCTCGTTGCGGAATTTGGAGAGGTCCTGCCGCAGGTCGTTCAGGTTCTCCACTGTGGCCTGATCTGTGCTCTGCATCATCTGTCGTGTGGAGGTCAGGTAGCGATGCACCAGGCAGCACATGATCTTCTGGTAGTTCTCATCCCTCTTCTGCTTCAGGTTCTTCCACTCCTGCAAAAATCAACGGTACCACTTTACAATTAGACCACCCTTATAAAGGGTTTATAAATGATTTATAATCTGGTTGTTCATTAGGTTGTAGACAGTTTATAAATCATTAATAAGCAGTTATAAACAAGTTAGAACAGTTGTCATACATTGATGCAGGCTCGCTATTTGGTGAGATCTAGTGTTTTAACGGTAGTAGCATGTTAATAAAGACCTGATGAAGCTGACAGTTTAACTTTCTGCCTGAGAAATAAACTCAGCAACCAGCAAGATCTGAGATCTTCCAAATAGTGAGCCTGCATCAATGTATGACAACTGTTAGAACTTGTTTATGACTGCTTATTAATGATTTATAAACTGTCTACAATCTAATTAACAACCTGATTATTTTTGCAGGTGCCTAAGACGTTCTGTACATCAATTTCATCAACTAACTGTTCATTTGCTGCCTAATATCTCCCACACCTTGAGATGGGGCCACTGTAATGAGAAAAATTGTTATTAAACCCACTCTGTGGGTTTTAAACCCACTCACAGATGGGTTTGGAGTCATCCGCTGGGTGTGAACGCCCCGGCTCTTACCAAGCCATTTATGGTTAAGTACGACTGAACGCGTAGCCGCATTCACGGGCTGATTGTTATTAAACCACAAAAAACAGTGAGACACGCCTCTTTTTTCATAACTGACCTGAGCTTTAGTGACATTTATGAGTCTGATGTGTGTTTCGCTTCACATTTGTGTTTCTCTGCTTTTTGCCCTTTTGTCCATACCCGTGATGTCACAGACTCTCTCTCCAACGCACATTTTAAAGGCGACTCGATTGTCCTCTGTCTCTCCCTGAATATCACAGAGGGGGCTCGACCACAAAAATCAATTTAAACAATCAATACTCGGCCCCGATCAACCAATCACAAAATTATATACAAACTATGGATATTAACAGATGTTTCGACGTTGGAACCATGTCAGTATTTCAGAAGCTGTGGGAGGAGAAGTGTCCCCAAAATTCACACTAATAATGATCATGTGCTAAAATCATCATGCAACAGAATCTTGATCTGATTGGCTGACAGTAACTCACCCTCAGGCTGTTCTGTCTCTTGACCTTCCCCGTGGAGGTGTGTGAGCAGATCCACTTGCTCAGGCTGGTCACCAGGTAGCAGACCGTCTTCGGGGAGGGGAGGATGTTAAAGGGCGGAGGCAGCGTGCACTTGTCATCAAAGTAGCTGAGCCAGAGTTTGGCCCGGGCAAACTTCCACTCTTTATCCTCGTGGTTCTGGATTTAATCAGAAAAACAGTGTCGGAACTAGAATATAAAGCTTCTAAAAAACTCTAAGTTGGCTAAGTTAAGCCTATTTCCAGAATGATCAAAATAAGAACATGGAAATGACCTAGCTTGGAAATCAAAGTGTTTTTAAATTATATAGGTTATAATGTAGTACAGCAGGGCTCTCGATCTCCAGTCCTGGAGAGCCCCGGAACCTGGTTTGGTGATCCAGAATCAGAATCAGAAAACTTTATTGATCCCGGAGGAAATTGCTTATGCCACAGATACACAGAGACACAAAGACAAGAACAATATAAAATATAGTATAAAGTCAAAATAAAACTCAAGATAAAACTCCCTAGAAATATTCTGAAAATGCTTAGTAGTAAATATACCATATGCTCATATACACAAAATGCTGTGGTCAGTAAGAGAAAATTGTCTAAAAATCAACAATCTGTGTAGGATTCCAGCTCTCCATGACTAGACTTCAAGACCTTGTGTAAGAAAAAGGATGAAAAATAAGTGTACTGTCATCGTGCCATCAGTATGAAATGCAGGGAATCTTTCAACCAATTGTATTGAATATAAAGAGAAAATTACAGGAGTGCTGAAATAACTGGGTTTCTATGTAAATAAATAAATACTTATATAAGTAAATAAACAAAAGTCTAGCGGGTCAGTGATCCTTGTTTGAACTGTGGTCTTGTTCCCCAGGCCAAAAGCTGTATTTTTGTCTAAAGTATTATACAACCTGAAGTCCCTGGGATGAAAAGCGAAGGATGAAAAAGTAGAGATGAAGATGAGATTGAGATATGAAAAACTGATCCACTTCTCTCCACTACTCAGAAGCTCCACAACAGGTTTAGTGGTTTTAGCTTGAAAGTTGTTACAATAAAAGAAGTCTGATATGGAATATGAATATAAATGAGTTTTATTATCTACAAAGTGCAAGAACTTAAGTGGTTGAAGGATGAAGAGTGGAAAGTTTGAAGGTAAGAGACTCAAAACTGTGGAATGAGAAAGTTTTTAAAGTTTGCGAGGAAGATTAATGGTATTAAACAGGAAGAAACAGTAGAACTATGAGGCGTCTTTGGCAAGCCTGATTGACAAAGACCACACTTGCCTAAGACCATAAGGCCTCAGAAATTTTCCAAATCAAATTTTGTCTGTCAACTTTTGAGACAGTCACAAAATTATTATTACACAACTATTATTTCCAAGAGATATCACTATAGTGAGGATGACAACAAATAACTAGCCTGCATAATTGTAGCTAAGCCATTAGAAAGTTACCCCATTTCCTATTGGCAACAATCTGAGTGAGCTAGACCATATTTATGGACTACACTGCGCTAGTTCAGCCCATAAATATCATAAAAAAAGATAAAAAATAAAAAAAACAAGGGAAAACCAAAAAGCTTCTAAAAGGCAGTCCATGCTATTTTGAAGCTTGTGACAGAGTTTAACATGTTTTACTTTGTATCCAGTATTTCTACTGTGACTCCTTCAGTACGTATTTAGACCTAGAGTGAAGCTTCCCTCAAGAAATTGGTGACTGACAGGTTCCTCTATCGTTCTCTAATAATGTTTGTTGTTAGTCTGACACTGTAGACCTTTTGTTCAGACCTAAACAATGGGAGAGCTTGCTCAGCTAGATCGAACCAGGTACAACAAAGAAAAAAAATCAGTACAATTGTCATTTGGGTGTTTAAAGAATGTAACATTATTGTATCCAACTCAAACCTCAAACTTAATAATGAAATAGAATAATACTGCAGCGCTTGCAAGATTTAAATACAAACATGATGGTGTTGAATACAAATTGAACCCACCACTCCCCCCCGCAAAAAAAAACAAAAAAAACCTAACAGAAACGTACTTTTTTTATTCCCAGCAAAGATTAGGCCAATATCTGAAGCCCTAGAAGGGTTCCCCTCTGCCAATTAACAGACCAGTTTTAGGTACCATAATAACTGATAGCTGACGATTTAATGACAATATTTCTCTCTCAAATGATACATCAACTACAGCACTGAAGTACTGACTCTGAAGTTGAATGTAAAGTAGTTTTCCTTCACTAATCAAATGCCTAGCTTCTTGCAACAGACTGTGATACTAAAAGAGAAAAAACACTTAGATTCACTTTAAAAATGGGAAATACAAGTAAGAATTTTGGCCGGATGAGAGCCATAAAACTGGGAGATAATGAGGAATCTGATTGACTCAAATCATAGATAAATGTGGACCTGAACTATTTGAATAATAGTGGTTCAAAGTTAGTTCTGATAGGACTCCTACATTATTTACTACATCAACATCTTCACTGAAGTAAATTACTCATGTAAACCTGAGTTCACTCACAGCAATCTGTCTGAAGCTCTTGTGCAGCATGGCCACCAGAAGCTTGGTGAGAACGATCACCACGACGATGTTGTACGTGCCGACGATGAGGGCGCCCACAAACGAACGCAGTTCCTCTGTGTAGCTGATCCTGGTCACAAAGAGCGCCACATGGGCCAGGGAGAAGATGTACCAGAACAGGGCGTAACACGTCCCCATAAACCTGGAGAAGAGAGAGCACAAGGTCAGAGACTCCACAAAGAGATGGTTACTGTTTATTTTACATAAATATTGTTGATCAAGCCATTTTGCCATTATGCTTTAGATCCAATGAACTCCCACGTAATCATCAATGCTTCAATTTTAGACCATTAAGAAGTCAAAACTAAGGTCTAGTATGCTTTTGATTTGGTAAATTCCAAAGTAATCATCAATGCTTCAATTTAAGATCAGTTAAAAAAATTTAAACTAAGGTGTAGTATGCTTTTGATCAAGTCAATTCCAAAGTAATCATCATTGCTTTAAGATAATTAATATAATTAAGAAGTCAAAACTAAGATCTAGTATGCTTTTGGCCCAGTAAATTCCAAAGTAATCATCAACGCTTCAATTTAAGATCATTCAGAAGTCAAAACTTAGGTCTAGACTGCAGAAACACCAGAACGGAAAGGTACGTGTGGAAGACGTCGTTGCTCTGCTGCATGCAGAAGATGCCTTCGCAGTCCTTGCTGTCTTTGCTCTTGGATGAATCTTTCAGGTCTTTCCCGTAGAGCTGCGTCAGGCCGATGGTGAAGGAGAAGAGCACTAGCAGGAACAGGCCAAGGAACTTCCCAAACTCCTGCAGCATCTGGCCCATGGAGATCTACAGCCATACACACACATGCACAAAAAACACAAACACACATTGTAAAGTAAAGTAAGTAAAGTGACCCCTTATAGTCATGTGTGAACACACTACAGCACACAATGTGAAATTCTCTCTCTGCATTTAAGCCATTTAATCCATTCACCAAGTGAAGCAGGGGGCTGCCACCAACGAGGGGATGCCCGGGGAGCAGTGTGTGGGGACGGTACCTTGCTCAAGGGTACCTCAGTGGTGTTACTAGCAGTCCTGGGATTCAAACCCACAGCCTTCTGATCACAGGAGCAACTCCCTAACCACTAGGCCACCAGCTGCCCCGCAATGTAATGCTTTATTTGGTTAAACAGAGGGAATCAAATGTCATATCAGAACATTTAACTCTATTTTAACTACTACATTACTTCAAAACACCATAATGTAAGTATTTCATGAGAAACTGGACCAATATTTTGGTCCAGTTTGGAAATATGAAGTTTTGTATAACAGTGATAATATACAGTGCTGTGAAAAACATCTCCTGGTTTGATCTCTCTGTGCTTATTTGCCAAACTAAACTGTTTCAGATCTTAATACATATATAATATAATATAATAATATAACATAATGTAATATAAGACAAGGAGAACATGAAACACAAAACAGCACTGAAAGATCTGCAACAATGAAGTGTAACAAATGTGCAAATATGGAAGAAATCAGAAAGCAAATGCATTTTACAGCTCCTCATTTTAACTGCTGAGGGTTAAAGTCTGTTTTAAAGGGGGAACGTTCCTATTACTCCTGAAATGGAGATGCCGTTATCTATTGTTTAACATAGATAGGCAAGCATTGCAAGTGTCAGGCCCTTATCAGACCCTTGTATCAACACTAATATTTCACAGTTGGCACTTTAACGAAGCTTTCTTTGAGCTTGTCTGTTTTCTTTTCCCCTCATTTTCCTCCCAAGGAGCCATTCAGAGTGGCTATCTTTGGGCTTGTGTTTATTGCAGTTGTGTATCCACCTATTTTGGGAGTATCCGACCCGACTGGGTTGTGCCACTGACCATTGAAAAGCAAATATGTTGCTGTATTTTTCTTGCGTTCTAGGGCATCATTAGCCAGAAAACACCCCTCCTTTCACTGAACCAGGTAAACACGGGTCAGTCCATCAATGGCGCGAAAGATTGGGAAAGGTTACAACGCTGGTATCACAGTAAACCACGCACATTTATGAGAAACCAACCACAGACATATGAAGAACTGACTTCTTACACTCTTACAGATGCCTGAAAAAGTCCAGAGAATGCGAGCGGTTTGTGTTGATGCTTGAGGTCATGCTGAGCTTTGTTTGGTGTTTCTATGTCATGTAGAACCAAAGTTACTGTAATTTTAAAAACATGTAATAATAATAAAAACGCTACTGGGGTTTTAAAAACGGCGTCACACACAAATGAACATAAAGAACAAAAATGAACAAATTTCTTTTATTTTAGGTTTTAGAAACAAATAGAAAAAACATGAGATCTTTGAACCCGGGAGAACTTTCAGAATAGTCTCCGCCCACAAGTGGGTGGGGAGAACCTGCAGAGGGAGGGGGTCCGGAGAGCGGCCGAGCGGCGGTGCGCCGAGAGAAAGAGCAGCAAACAGCGAGCGTGTGGGAGAACAAAAACCGGTTCTAGACTGTTTTACATCGTTTATATTTACTGAAATCAGAGTTTGAGTTCTAAGGGTTAAATGAATGGTTCTATGAAGAACCATTCATGTCAATGACATGTTGGAGAGTAAATAAAAGAGTTTTGTATTTTTTTTTGGAACCGTGTAGGCAAATCAAGAACCATTTAAGAACTTTGTGTTCAAGAGTGTTGGTGCAAACTCTACTACTCTACTACAGAGAGTTCCAAGTTCTCCAATGTTGAGGAGATTAATTCTTGGCCTCAGGGGTGTCCCGTGAAGACGATTTGGGCTGTAATGGCTGGGCTGTTTCTGGGTGAGCACGCCTCAGTTCGTGTGATTCAAGGGCCCGTCATGCGAAACTCCCCAGTGAGCAGTTTCCACAGCTTATCTTTCACAGGTCTGTTCCCCAGAACTGTGATTTAGCAGCAGACGCCGGGACGTGACGTCCAACATCTGCACTGGAATGCACAGGATCTAAACCCCCATCCTCACGTTTTGGTATACTGTTTATACGCATTTACATAATTATTATTAAGTGCTGTGTAAAAGTCTTGAGCCACCCCTTATTTCTTCACATTTTGCTTCAAAGACTTTTTTGTATTTTAATGTGGTCCTGAGGAACAGTTCTCCAGGCTTCCTGAAGGACTTTCAAAGACTCTCATTTCCAGTCCAGTCCCTGAACCTGACCAGT
>JBBPCZ010000007.1:982364-991141 GCA_037974445.1 Brycinus macrolepidotus
ATTACTACTGCTATTATTTACGGACAAAATATTATTACTAAATATCAGAGCTGCACAATATATTATGTGTTAACAATTATCACAATATCGGTCTCTAGAATACGCCAAATAAGCCTCTAACCAATCACAGTGTTTCTGACAAAATGACCAATCACAGCTCCAGGTGTGTTAAATCGAGGTAAAATCATTTTGGCTGATCTTTAACCATTAAAGACACTAATTTCCTTTTTCATTTTTTCCAAGACGGCTGCATGAGTTTTTGTACCAAAAACATCATTCATGATTCACCATCATTTACTTTCCTGCTTATAGCTTGGAATCAAACAGACCGTTTCTGTTACGGTGCATACAGACTTTTGCATGTAAATGATGACGTACATGATAATATAGCTTAGTCAAAAGGGCTATATTTAAATGTGATAGTATGTAAACATGTTGGTTTTGTGACATCACAAAAACCATGATTTGAAAACGGGCTTAGTTTTTGCGGCTTAGTTTCCATATATGAACAGTATGAAGTAATGAGTGAACATCCAATATTTACACACTTTTTAAATTCCAGATAATGGGCCCTTTTAAAGCAATATGTGCCCTTTAATATATTTTTTTTTAAAAAGCAATTTAAATTACTAATTATAATTTTAATTATTACTATATTAAAAGACATCAGAATCGTTATATGCAGTATTATAATCGCAATACTAATATTTTGCCCATATCGTGCAGCCCTTATAAATATGACGTTTTTATTTGTATAGCTCCCAAAAGTCTTTGTTATGCTTTAAGTCTTTTATTCTTCTTTTTTTATCACAACCTTGAGGCGATTAGATTTTCTCCACGCGTTTATGTTTACTCTCTCTATATTTCTGTTGTTTAAATTCAGTTCAGTTTGTAAAAAAATAATAATTATGATAAGAAAATATCTATCTACCAGCATCAGCTGCTGACAAAGAGAGAAGGGGTTTGATGGACGTGGCAAGCAGCCAATACAGTGTCCGTCTGTGACATCAGGCACTAGAGCGAACCAATAAGAAGCGAGAGGGGGCGGGTCTAGGCTGAGAGGGAGAAAGAGGCAGAATCAGTTCCGCCCAGTAGTTTGAAAACAGTCCGGAGCATCAGGACGTCAGAGCTCCGGGAGAGGGGCAGCTGAGGAGCCGGGGACCACCTTTCAGACGGTTTAGGGTCTAAAACGAGCCCCGGACCTGATCCTGGTCTTTGTTTTGGACTCCTTGTGTTTTCTGCGGGTCTGCGTGTGGCATCGGTGGGATCTGCGTCCAGACGTCCTGGTTCTCGTGTGTGATCCACTGATAAAGGGTATTTTTGAACCATCTCTGCAGGAGGATGGGTGTTTTGTCAGTTTTGGGGGTCTTCGTGCAGGATGGCGCAGTGCAGTAAGGGCACTGTTTGGGGGGCTGGCACTGTGATGAGGCTTGCATGACTGTTACCTAACCAAGGGGAGTGCTTTACGTCCGATTTTGTTCATGCACTGATGTAGGCCACTCTGCACCAGGACGTCATTCCTCAGGCTGCTGCTACTGCTGCTGCTGCATTGGGGTCTACCCAGACGTGGAGTGGTCCAAGGCCACTCTCCCTGCTTGCTGCTGCCCATGAGAGGCAAACAGTACCAGCCCCTCAAACCGGCCGCCCCCCGAGAGACAGAAGGCGACTATGGGAGGAAACTCAAAACCTACCAGAACCACGCCAAGATAATCGCCCAGCCAGGGATCGTGATGAAAGTGTTGAGGAGGAAGAGGATTATTTTGTTCATAGCCTATTTTCTGCTGCTGGTCTTGACCATGCTCAACTTGGCCAACTACCGGTGGAGCAAGGAGCCCCAGCAGTGCAGCCACCAGACGCGCAGCACCACCTACCAGGGCCGCTCGGACATCCGTTTCCTCTACCGGCCCTCGCTGGCCAAGAAGAGGCAGCTCGTCTACGTCCTGACCACCTGGAGGTCGGGCTCGTCCTTCTTCGGTGAGCTCTTCAACCAGAACCCGGAGGTGTTCTTCCTTTACGAGCCCATGTGGCACATCTGGCAGAAGCTGTACCCCGGCGACGCCGTGTCCCTGCAGGGGGCGGCCCGGGACATGCTGAGTTCCCTGTATCGATGCGACCTCTCCGTGTTCCAGCTGTACAACAGCCCCGGGGGCAAAAACTTCACCTCGCTCGGCCTGTTCGGGGCCACCCTCAACAAAGTGATCTGCTCGTACCCACTCTGCTCCGCCTACAGGAAGGAGGTGGTGGGCCTGGTGGACGATAAGGTGTGCAAGAAGTGCCCGCCACAGAGTCTGCGGCTGCTGGAGGATGAGTGCTTGAAGTACAACACCATTGTCATCAAAGGAGTGCGTATCCTGGACGTCAACATCTTGGCCCCTTTGATGGAAGACCCCTCGCTGGACCTGAAGGTGATCCACCTGGTTAGGGACCCGAGGGCCGTGGCCAATTCCAGGATCAAGTCCAGGCATGGCTTGATCCGGGAGAACCTGCAGGTGGTCAGGAGCCGGGACCCCAAGCTCAGGCGGATACCGTTCGTAGACACCGGGCATAAAATGAGCAAAAAGGACGGGGCGGACTACCACTCGATTGGAGCTATGGAGGTGATTTGTGACAGGACCCACAGGAGCTTGAGGACGGCGCTGAACCCGCCCAGCTGGCTGAAGGGGAAGTACCTGGCTGTCCGTTACGAGGACCTGGTGGAAAACCCAGTCAAGGTCCTACGCCACGTTTACCGCTTTGTTAATCTTAGCGCCAACCATGACATTGAGTCTTTTGCCCTCAACATGACCAACGGCACAAACTCCTCCTCAAAGCCGTTCATTGTGTCGTCCAGGAACGCCACGCAGGCAGCCAGCGCTTGGAGGACGCTCCTGAGCATCCAGCAGATCAAACAAGTGGAGGACTACTGCCACCAGGCCATGTCTGTTCTGGGCTATGAACGTGTAAGAACAGCCAGTGAGGCCAAAGACCTGAGCAAATCCTTACTGACTCCCTCCAAACTGTGATGCCAATCTCTCACCAAAGACTTTGGATTGAAAAAAAAAAAAAAGACAATGCTAATTTGAATGGTTTCAGTGTAGCTCGATAGCTGTGGAATCCAAGCTTTATTTTGTTTCAGTGTTTTATGGGAGGGATTTGACATGCCTCATAGGAATGTACTTTATTTTGTGGTAATTTAATGCTACCACAGCTTTTATAACTGGATTATGGATGTTGTTTGACAAACTGTCTACAGAAAACCACGACTTGAATATGAGATTAGTCTTGATATTGTACAAATCACGTGTCTTGCATCGACAACACTTCAGAATGGATGTTTTTAGGGTTATTTTTTTGAATGTTTCAGATCCGTCCATTAATTTGAGTTTGTTTTGCTCACTTTCAAAGTGCAAATTGTGAATGGAAAATATTGACAACGAAATCAAAACGCTCCTTCTAAGAGAAGGTAATGCTGTTTAGTTAGTGAAGGATCCTCTCAGAGACAATCATTAAAGTGCTCTGTAATGCTTTTCCTGTTTCTGCTGCTCTTTTGGCCTGCCTGGTAGTTTGTCAGTGTCAGTCTCCAGTGCTGGGTTCTCTGACCTCCTCTTTATTCTCTCGGCCAGATCAGACGTCTCGCTGGTCTGTTCTGCCTCGTGATCTTTCTGCAGGAGTGTTTCTGCTGTTCTCTCAGATATCACGTCTGTAGTGATTGTACTAATGTCAGATTAGTAGGATCTGTCAGTGGCTTGAATTGTGAATTTTTACAGTGCACTCTTAAAAAAGGGTTCTGTGTAGTTCCAAAAAGGTTCAGTGACAAAAACGGTGTGATTGCAAAGGTAAGGATGGGCAATATGACTAAAATATAATATCAGTGCTTAAAGATTTTTTGCGATACACAATATGTTGATATATACGTGTGTGTGTATACACATATGTACACACACACACACAGCTCAGTGTGTGTATGTAATTATGTGTATATATAGTGCCATGTTTATACGTGTATATATGTATATATAATATACAGATATATGCATACACACACATTATATATACATATATTTCAACATTTAATATACTGTACAGTGCTTAATCTTTTCTTTTTGTGAGAAAACAAGAACTTCAGTGTTCTTTAAGTACTGATGAAATCCAGAAAAGTGCACTGTTTCAGTACAGGTGTGTAATCTGTCACAGCAGCGATAAACAGCATCATATTGTCCAGTTGTAACCTCAGTGCATTTTTACTTTAAATATTTCACAATATTTATACTTTTCTGAGGTTCAATAAGTTGGAATTGGGGGCAATATGACGTCATGTATTGCTATCTTGACAAATGACATCACCCTATATTGACTGTCATGATCAGTACTTAAAGAAAAGTGAGCAACTGCATGTTTCATGTCAGATTTACTGCAGCACAGTGTGTGAATGTGTGAAATACTGAATAACAGTCATTTGTGTTTATAGTTTTTACAGTATTCTAAGTAGCTCTGGTGGTGCTTTTCTGTTCGTTCCAACTTATAAGGCATCAGATAAAGTACTGATATATTTTTGTCATATCACCCACGCCTAGTTAGAATGAACAAAAAATGAGTGCATTTTACTGCACTAATGCAGTTAAACAGCACTAATTAAGCTCTCTTTGTAATCAACGTAAAGTTAAGCATCATCAATAGACACAATATGTGATGAAATGTGACATCATTTTAAGTTAACATTAAACGGGGTCATATTTTCCACCCTTACACACTTAAAATGGTTGTTCAAGGGTTCTTTGGTAAAGGCAGGAGCTATCGAGCTATTCGAGAAAGTTATTTAAGAAACTTTATTTCGTGGTAATTTAATGCTACCACAGCTTTTATAACTGGATTATGGATGTTATTTGACAAACTGTCTACAGAAAACCACGACTTGAATATGAGATTAGTCTTGATATTGTACAAATCACGTGTCTTGCATCGACAGCACTTCAGAATGGATGTTTTTAGGGTTATTTTCGACTGTTTTAGACCCATCCGTTAATTTGAGTTTGTTTTGCTCACTTTCAAAGTTCAAATTGTGAATGGAAGATATTGACAACGAAATCAAAAGGCTCCTTCTAAGAGAAGGTAAAGAAACAGGCAAACAAAAATGAGTGCATTTTACTGCACTAAATCCAGTAAAACAGCACAAATTAAGCTCTCTTTATAATGAAACATGCAGTTTATCAGTGTAAAAACTGTCAATATACACAATATGTGACATTATTTTATGATAACTGTAAACAGGTGTCCATCCTACACCCTTAAAAATGACTCTTCAAGGGTTTTTTAGCAAAGGCAGTGGTTATATCTAGAACCATGACAAGCTAAAGAACCTATGAGTGAACCTGAATGGTTTTCTGCAAGGTTAAAAAGTTCTCCACAATGGAAAACCTGTTGTAAGCATTTAAGAATCTTCAGTGTTGAACCAAAAACTTACTACCATGGTTCCAGGACACAGAACCTGTTTAAAAGTAGTGTAGGGAATCCTTTTGGCCTCAAACACTTTCTAAAGGATTTTTAAGCAATTTTTGACATTTTCTGTGTAGAAGTATGAGTTAACCATGCAAGAACCATGGAAACACCCATTTGTTTTGTCAGGGTTCTATATATTACCACTGCCTTTCCTAAAGGACCCTTGAAGACGACACCCCCCCTTTTTTTTTGAATGAGTATTGAAAAGCAAATTGGGAGTGACCCCCCTCCTGTTTCTTGCATTCTTTTTCACCCCCCTCTCTATTTCTCACACACACGCACACACACACACACTCTCATTGCTGGTTTCTGTGATTGTCAGTGGTGGGCCGGACCTGAATGCCCCCTTTATTCATCTTTAGTTGCCGAGTTTGGTGGAACATGTGGAGAATGTGAGTGTCTGAGATATCTGAAATAAATAGCCCAGCTTGTTTTAGAGCACAGAAGCGTTTGTTGCGTCTGGACAATAGGCTTGTATAGATTAAATGGTCTTGTGAGGCTGCAAATATCAGGGGCTGCAATACGGAAAAGGTTTTTGAATTTTTAAGCCTTAAAGAACCGATTCAGAAGTTCACTTTTAAAAAAGAATGTAGACTGACACTGACCCGCAAGAACCCAAAGAGTCCCTCGGCCCACGTGACCTTCAGGGGCCTGCGTGTGAAATATTAATGAACCTGCTCACCCAGGGACACCCCACTCTTAACACTTAATCTTTCAGATGGTTTTTTTGCCAAAATTCTTAGTCAAAAAAAGGTCCTTGTAACAATAGCAGAACCCGTTTTAGTGCTAAAAGGAGTTTTAAAGAGGCCATATTGAACATGTTCATGATATAGAACCATTTAACCATACATAGAACCATTTAATCTTTCTTCTCATGTAACAATAGTAGAACCCTTTTTTTGTGCAAAAAGGTCTTTTAAAAAAACATATTCAACTTGTTCATAATATAGAAGAACCATTTAATCACACATAGAACCACTGAATCGTTCAATTTTTTTGTCATGTAACAATAGCAGAACCATTTTAGTCCTGAAAAGTGTTTTAAAGAACCATATTGAACGTGTTCATGATATAGAACCATTTAAACCATACATAGAACCATTTAATCTTTCTTGTTTTGCCATGGAACAATAATGGAACCCCTGTTTAGTGTAAAAAGGTGCATTAAAGAACCATATTCAACATGTTCATTATATAGTGCCATTTAACCATACATAGAACCATTTAATCTTTCAGATGTTTTTTTTAAACAATAATGGAACCCTTTTTAAAGCTAAAGGTGCTTTAAAGAACCATATTCAACAAGTGTTTCATAATAGAGAAGAACAATATAACTACACATAGAATGTAACAGTAGTGGAACTCTTTTTTGCACTAAAAGGTGTTTTAAAGAACCATATTCAACAGGTTGTTCATAACAGAGAAAAACCATTTAACTATATGTAGAACCATTTAATCATACAGATGCATTTTTGAGTTGTCATTGATCTGTAAATAATTGTTGCCTTTACTAAAGAACCCTTGAAGAACCACTTTATGGTTTTATATTTTAAATGGTTTGCCTTTAGAAACACCTTAAAAGAACAATGTTACTTGCCATCTTCATTTAAAGGCGTGCAGAACCTTCTCATAACCTTCAGATACCAGTTTAAGGGTTTCACCTAGAACGTTTACGATGGAAAACCTCTTGTACACGTTTAAGAATCGTCTGTGTAACAGCGAACACAGTTCTGCTATTGTTCCAAGACACAGAATCTTTTTTGTTTCAAGCACAGTTTTGAAGGTTCTTTAAACAATATACGACATGATCTATGTAGAAGAACAGTTTAGCCATGCAAGAACATTGTGAACGCCCAGTTGTTTTTGTCACGGTTCTATATCCTAAAGGACCCTTGAAACACCAAGAAAGAGCAATTTTAGTGCCCAACTTTTTTTAAAGGTATGAAGAACCTTCTCATAGCCTTCCCATACCAGTTTAAGGATATTCCTAGAACCTTTACAGTATATTACGTGAAGGTTATTTAAATTTTAAAGAGGTTCTTCACACTCACATTTCTCATTTGAAAAAATGTTTTTTTGAAGAACCATCCTTTGACAGGTTCTTCAGAGGACCAAACATCTTTTTGTAAGGAAACATGAACTTCAGTGTTCTTCAAGTACTGATAAACCCACCTTATTCTCAGAAAAGCGTACTGTTTCAGTACAGGTGTGTAATCTGTCATAATAGTGATAAACAATATATATTTTCAGCTGTGAATTCAGTTCATTTTTACTTTACACAACACAGGTTAATAGTAATGTTTCTCCAAGGTACAATTAGTTAGAACTGGGGGCAATATGACATCATTAATCATTATCCTGGCAAATTACATCACCCTATATCACATATCGTGGTCAATACTTAAAGAAAACTGACCAACTGCATGTTTCATGTCAGATTTAGTGCAGCACAGTGTGTGAATGTGTGAAATACTGACAGTCATTTGTGTTTATAGTTTTTACAGTATTTTAAGTAGCTCTGGTGGTTCTTTTCTGTCCGTTCCAACTTATAAGGCATCAGATAAAGTATTGATATTATTTTTTTGCCATTTAGCCCACTTCTAGTTGGAATGAACAAAAAAATTGTGCATTTTACTGCACTAATCCAGTTAAACAGCACTAATTAAGCTCTCTTTGTAATGAAACATGCAATTAACCAGTTTTTAAGCACCATCAATATACACAGTATGTGACGTAATGTGACATCATTTCAAGTTAACAGTAAACAGGGTCATGTTTCTTTGAAGAACCATCCTTTGACAGGTTCTTTAGAGAACCAAACATGTTCTTCTGGGACATTATGTAAGGAACCTTTTCTTTCATTCAAATTTATTCATTCAAAATGTTTGCAGAGGATCTACAAACACTGATGTTATTGCTGTAGAGATATTGAAACCTTCAAGAGGGATAATTGTGCCATAAAAAGTGACAACTGGTCCAAAATTGTCCTTAATAACACCGTTGTGTGATACAGAATTATAGAGTAGGCCTTTTACTGTCTTTATAGAACTAATTCTGCAAACATGCCTCACGTTAAATAACCCCAACTTCTTCCAGAGTCAGGCATCGTTACTGTAAAACGATCAAACGTGCACCATATGTTGTTTTCCAGCAGATATCGCATGAAAACATGCGCTTGCTGTGAGATGAAGTTGTCTTTGGCTGGCCTTATTCAACAGAGCACAGCTGTTAGTACTGTCCTGATTTGGGGGGGGGGGGGGGGGGGGGGGTTTCGGGGCTTTTCCCCTTACTACTTATAAGGG
>JBBPCZ010000007.1:1007114-1020702 GCA_037974445.1 Brycinus macrolepidotus
CAGCCCCCCCCCCCCCCCCCCCCCCCCCCCCCCCCCCCCCGCCGACAGTGCCAGTGCTGGGTCTGTCGTTGATTGGCACGGCACTGAGCTCTGGGCAGGAGGAGCGGCTCCATGCTGCCTGCGGAGGCGGAACAAAGCTGGAGACCAGGCACAGGAGCCAAACCCCCGTTAAAGCTTTGTTGTGCTCCGTCTCTCTCTGTAACACACATGCATGCACAAATATTTTAATTTTATACTTTTCAAAATCTGTTAACACAACAATTTTAAATTATTTTGTGTCAGGCCACTAGAAAACAATCAGTAAAACACATTTTTGTGTTAAAAACACAATGAATGAGGTTGTGATAAACTGACAATAAGAATTTCAAATCATTCAAGTCATTTTCTTTCCATTTCTTTAATATCAGGGAGGGTCTCTGAGCTACATGAGGGTCTCTTGGGGTGGTGGGAAGGGGCAGATATTGTTGGTTAATATATTATTTTCCCCCACCTGCACCTTCCATCACCTCCTTTTCCAGATCAATTTATCTCATTCGCTGTGAGTCAGTGGCATAGGCAGAAATAAAATTTAGCGAAAAAGTGGGTAAGCCCAAACCATCAAGCATCCCAAGCTGAAGCACACTGCCACAATAGGCATGAAATTGGTTATGGACCATTAATATAATGATGCAGCCCATTTCTGTTTTTGTAATGAAAGAACATTATAAGAACCAAATTCGACCACTGATGAAAATGTTTGTTTTTGGCTTTGGAAGTGAATGGAAAGCAATTACTGTACCGGGGACGGATCTCACTTTTATGCGTCCCCCAGGTACAACTATTGACCACTACCGGAGCTTCAAATTCAAAATGAAGAACTCAAGGCTAAAGGCAATAGCGTTGCCAGGCAGTGATTGAGTAGAGAAAATAAGACTGACATTGGAATTGGTGGATTGTGCAATACCTTGCTCATTCAAGAATGGTCCAAAAGGTTAAATGGTTAGCCATTACATAATGACAGAGATTACACACAACAATTAGTATTTCTTTGTATTACATGAAACTTGCTAAATCATTTTATAATGTGCAATATCTTATTATTATGTTCAATAGTCTTACCATGCGAAATATCACTACTTATCAATATTACTGATCTACTACTGATCTCTATTATGTGCAATAACAGACTCTTAACCTCCATTTGTGTTCCTAGTAATTCACTTAACTGTAAGTTACTTATCTATAGTATTTATACCCCAGCATGTGTGTATTTCAAACTTTATATTTTATTTTGTTCTTGTCTCTGTGTCTCTGTGTGTCTGTGCAGTTGTAACATAAGCAATTTCCTCCAGGATCAATAAAGTTTTCTGATTCTGATTCTGAAACTTTCTTTCCCCATTTGATTAGGTAGGCCTGTGATCAATCTGACTAGGCCTTTCAGTGTCAAATACATGAGGTTTTCATGAAACGGTCCACACAACAACAGCACTGTCCACCAATAAAAACATAGCCAACACCACAATCATGATGTAGCTCAGGGAAGTAAATAATAACAATCCTAGATGTAGATGTGTCTCACTTTTGCTGTAGTGAAATCTTCAGTAATCTCTGAATGCTCTGAACCTGAATCAGAATCAGAAAACTTTATAGCTCCTGGAAGAAATTGCATATGTTACGACTACAGAGACACACAGAGACAAGAACAATATAAAATATAAAGTCTAAATAAAAATAAAATCAAATTAAAACTCTGCAGAAAATATTCTATGTGAAATACAGCATGTTATATATAAAAATACTATAGATAAAAAATTACAGTTAAGTAAATTACCAGCAGCACAAATAGTGGCATTGAGTTGTTCTTTATACCAAGTCCATTATTGCATGTAGAGATCAGTAGTATATAATTTATATTGACATAAGTAGTGATATTTCACATGGTAAGACCATTGCACATAATAAAAAGATAATAATGCACATAATGATAATGATTTAAACTCGGTACTGCATTGTACTGAAATGTATTGCTCTGTTGCTGCTTTGAATCTGTGCTGATGCTCTGCATCGGCTGGTGGCCTAGTGGTCAGGGAGTTAACCCTGTCATCAGAAGGTTGTGGGTTTGAATCCCAAGACTGCTAGTGGCACCACTGAGGTACTCTTGAGCAAGGTTCCCTCCCCACACACTGCTCCCTGGGCGCTGTGTTCCTGGCTGCCTGCTGCTTCACTTGGTGAATGGGTTAAATGCAGAGGAAGAATTTTTTGCTGTTCACATAGTGTGCTGTGGCGTGTTCACATATGACAAATGGTCACTTTCACTTCACACTTGTCATAGCATGTTCCACCAGCCCAACCCTCTGCTTTAGGCACGTTTATTATTTTTTTTCTTAGCAATTTGAAAAAGCGTTTTGCTTGGACTCTGTTCTGATAAACGCTACACGCTTCTGTATTACAGGTTAACAGTAATTACAGGGTGCTATGATTAATTTACAATTAATTTACAATTATCATTATGGGGACAACACAGAAAGAGGCCCCTCTTTGTCTCTGTCAGCTGGTGGCCCCGGTGGCCCTGATCGTGCCCTGCACAGGGTGACTGCCCTTAGTAATGGCCCAGGAATGTTAATGAGCAGAAGAGTCAGTGAGGCCTGTGTTAATGTGGTCCTGTTCCTCTACACTCCTGTTCCCCCGACACGGCAGGACACTGCAGCTCTGACCTCAGGGCCAGAGGTAGAAAATAACAAATTAGCTTCAACAACATTCAGTACAGTAATTAAGGCTTTTCATTTTAGTTATGATTTATTAGTCCATTATTTATTAGGTTTTCTTGTTAGATGATGGCCTACTTTTTTAAAATTACAATCACAAGTCACTTATTTGTGATTTTACTTGTATTTCACATTTCTAGTAAAGTATATCACATTCAGGTTAGCTGAAAGAAATCCACTTTTCACAACTTATCTAGCCCTTATCTAGCTGACAAAATGTAGCTAAATAACTATTAGTAGGGATATAATTATACAGTCAACTCACAGTTCGGTTCTAAGGATGATTCAAGGCTCACAGTTCGATACACTTACGATACTCAACAAAGTAAAACTAAAAACAAATAAATATTCTCACAATATTTAAAATGAAATTTCAGTGAAGAAAAATGATGACTGTGTTCAGTTGTGGCACAATTTGCTAATGATACTAGATCTGGAAGGCGAGGCGGGACTGATGTGTAACATGAACGTGCTGGACCAGGCTGTTGATTGATGCTGGTTTAAGACTATAAACAATGTAGTTACATCAAATATCCTGCTGCTCCTTCCTCGACTTCTGGAACTTTTTGTGTGCTTCTCTTGGAGAGCTTCTAAGGTGGACTTTCAAATTTGTGGGACTCTTCCCTTTTAGCTGTGTTCCACAAATGTATCCCTCACTCTTCATTACTACACATTTACTTTTACCTGCAACACAGTTGTATTCAAAATATTCGCAGGAGTATTTTACTCAGTACAGTTTTATTTAGACTGGGCAGTTAACACCAACACAAACAGTGCAGGAAGCGCACAGTTCTGAACAAACTCAGAGATAATGGTTCGCAAAATATCAGTCAGTGGAATACGCTCAACAGACAGACCAAGACAGAGCGGAGACGGGTCCAACAGGAGGTTGAACAGAGCGAAGCAGAGTCGTGTGCAGGTTTAGAGCTAGGACACTGTGACAAACACAGACAGAAATGGCCAGTTGGAACAATGGCGAACAGACACTGACTGTCAGGTCGGACTGGCTTTTAAACCTTGTGGGGAAAATGAGACAGCTGAAGGTAACAAGGGAGAAAACAGACAGGTGAATGCACTGAAGAGGGGGCAGGACAAAGGTGGAGCAATGAACCAAAGCACAAGTCCACATGGCCCACAGGTAAACGAAGGAAGAGAGGCAGGGTGTGACACACATGCTGTTCTCATATTAGTGGTATTTTAGATATGCATGGAGTCCAGTTCTCACATCAACAAATCTGACATTACCACGGGACAAGAAAACATAGACTTAAAACAAATTCTTACTTAAAAAAAACATACTTACCCCAAGTTTATTTCTGATGAAATTTTCAGCTCACCCATTTTCACTTTAATATTATAACAGCTAGAATACAACTGGTGGTGTAGTGGTTAGGGCATTGCCCCTGTAATCAGAAGGTTGTGGGTTTGAATCCCAGCACTGCTAGTGTCACCACTGTGGTACCCTTGAGCAAGGTACTGTCCCCACACACTGTTCCCTGGGTGCAACTTGTTGGTGGCAGCCCCCTGCTTCACTTGGTGAATGGGTTCAATGCAGAGAAAGAATTTCACAGTGTGTGCTGTGGTGTGTTCATGCGTGACTATAAGGGGCCACTTTACTGTAATACAGGATGAAGAAGCTGGCTAATTAATCCTAGCTAAAGGTTTTCTTTTCACAGACGAACTGTGGAGATGCTGTAGCTGGAGGACAGTTGGTTGTACATTTGGTTGTTTACTGGGTGAGAATAAGTCCTCTCTCCAGCCTTGCTCTCCAGACAAGGACATCCATGTGGTCCGGTAGACAGAAATGCAGAGCTGGCTCTGACCTCCAGTACCCTGATCTGAGCTGTCCACACATGTCATAGAGGAAGCACATATTAGCCTTCACACTTAGAGGTCAGCAGCCAGGGTGTGATAAGGACGACCTTCTTAGGCTGAGAAACTAAGAGAAACACTGGGAAATCTGAAAGCTCGGACTGCCTGGTGAAGCTGGTGCTGCTCATTTTCACAGTCAGTAATGTACACTACCAATCAGTGTGTTTTGGCACACACTGAGATTTTCTACATTTGCATGTTACTGACTTAATATTAATTAAAAATACGCTCAATATTCTTTGCTAACAAATTAATTTACAGTATGTTCACCGTCTGAGTTCCTTTATTAACCAGAACATTTCATTTTTTATTCATCACTACTGACCTACAGAAAGCCACCTAATATAATTATCATTATAATGTGGATCAACAGACAAGTGTTAGATATTTAAGGAGCTATTAAGTGCTGAAACAGTAACGAGTGCATTTAAAGTTAAAGGACAGTCTAGAATTTGACTCTGCATCACCACACAACCAGTTAATAGAAGTCAGGCCTGCACTGTTACACATTCTTTACTCTTAGAAAGGAAACTGGGTTTATTTCACACATTGTTCACTCAAGAATATTGTTTAACAAGAATATAGGTCTGCAGTTGTAAAGTTATTATTGGATAAATGTTTGCACAAAAACGTGTTCCTGGTTGTGTATCTAGAACTTCCAGAAGATCTAAAGTGGTGTTTCAAGGGCTCATTCCCTACTGACTCTACAACCAATTTTACGTTTAGAGACTGAGGTGAAACTTAAAGACCATGTTTTTTAAACTATGGGCCATCACTTGTGTAATTTGGTCACACTGTGTCAAAATGTAGCAATGAAATTTTCAATATTCTGTTCAATTTTGCACACTTGTACTTGTGTAACCATGCATGCAAGTCTTGAATCTTGAAACAATAGAAATGCCCCAAAAACATCTAGCAGCATTAATTTAGGCCACATTTACACTTCAGGCAAAAGTGGCCCAAATCTGATTTTTTTGCTTATATGTGCAAAAATAAAAATTCCTGCATAATATATAATACATAAAATATATTTCTGCACACATTTATTTATTTACTGCCTGCAAGTCTAAATATTTACTATTTAAACCTCATTCAGCAAATCCTCAGAACCACAGAACCATTTATTTCTCTTGCAAGCATCTCTTTCAGATGACATTTTGTTTATTTTCTTATTGTAATTAAGTACACCTCCCCTACAGAGACACCTTTCTGCCTGTTTTAATGCACCACTTATTTACTGAATTTAACATACTGGGGCTAAAAATAAAAATAAAATGTAAAATGTGCCATAACTTTTGCAAAGGTCACATTTTATTTTTATTTTTTGTTTTTATATATAGAATACGGGTGAATGTATGACTGTATACAGAATTGCATCAAAAATTTAGGCATTGTATAAAATGATTTGTAAAGCTATTAACCTGGGCAGTAAGCCCTTGTTTGTATCAATATAATTAAACAAATAATGTGTGTGTGTGTGTGTGTGTGTGTGGACTGCTGCATTATTCAAAGTGCTGCCTGCAGTTTTCCTTCACACTCGTTAATTGCTTCCTTTCGGCCGTTCTAATCAGGCGCTGCCCCCCGCTGTAATGTGTTAACTTTATCGCATCCAAACCCTTCCCAGAGGAAACCCAATATTTATAGTTACTTTAAAGTTCCTCGTTTATCTCATCAATCCTTCATTAAATTAAATCAGGTGCTGCTGATGGAACTGACAAAACAATCATTTTCTTTAAACAAACATTTTCACATCTGTTTTGTTACATTTGGTGCATTTAACAGTTTTCATGCTTGCATAAGATTTTTGTCCAGTTCTGTCACAGATGAAACTCTATTATTTGTATTTGAGATCATCCATCCATCCATCCAACCATCCATCCGTACTTCCATGCACCTATTTATCTATCCACTCACCTACCCATCCATCCATTCAACCATCCATCCATACTTCCATGCACCTATTTATCGATCCACTCACCTACCCATCCATCCATCCATCCGTCCATCCGTCCGCCCATCAGTCCATCCATGCATCCATACTTCCATGCACATATTTACCTATCCACTCACCTACCCATCCATCCATCCATCCATCTGTCCGCCCATCAGTCCATCCATCCATCCAAACTTCCATGCACATATTTACCTATCCACTCACCTACCTATCAATCCGTCCATCCATCCGCCCATCAGTCCATCCATCCATCCAAACTTCCATGCACCCATTTATCTATCCACTCACCTACCCATCAATCCGTCCATACGCCGATCAGTCCATCCATCCATCCTTTTATCTATCCACTCACCTACCCATCAGTCCGTCCATATGCCGATCAGTCCATCGATCCATCCATCCTTTTATTTATTCACTCACCTATCCATCCATCCATCCCTGGACTGGAAATCCTGAAGGAGTCTGTCCTCAATACTCAGTTCAAGTGAGGTGGTTGGAAACTTTCTTTTTTATAGTAGATAAAACTCTGCTTTTTTTTTCATGTATTTTTCACAGAGATGTGTGCATGTTGTGTGTGTGGGAATGTGCTTTTTGTCCCATATGAACTCTCAGTTTAAGAATAAAGGCTTGTGTGATGTGGTTGTCATTTGGTCACAGCAAAAACGATAAACTTCAGGCTTTAAATTCTCACTGTAAGTGTGAAAGAAGGGAGAACAGAGCAAAAACAAAGCAAGATCAGCTGCTTGTGGAACATGGTTTGAAGAGCTGGTTTCTAAGGCTGCCAAACCTTCTGTAAATCTTTGAAGTTCTTTCATTCTGTGCAGTTTTCATTTACCCCACTTTTTAAAGGCGGTCAGAGGCCTGCAGTGTCAGTAACCACACTGAGCCTATTGTGCTTTTATTTGCAAGGACTGGATGCAGGAAAATGATCACAATTTTTGTCAAAGTATCTTTGCTGCTCTTTCTTTCGGCGCGCCGCCACTCGGCCGCTCTCCGGACCTCCTCCCTCTGCGAGTTTTCCCCACCCACTTGTGGGCGGAGACTATCCTGAAAGTCCAAAGGTCCCGGGTTCAAAGATCTTGTGTTTTTTTGTTTCTAAGACCTAAAATAAAAGAAATTTGTTCATTTTTGTTCTTTATGAGCATTTGCATGTGACGCCATTTTAAAAATTACAGTAACTTTGGTTCTACGTGACACAGAAACACATAACAAAGCTCAGCAAGACGTCTGGCACCTTCAGCATCAACACAAACCGGGGGAACTTCCATATAAGGAGCTGTTTTGCCATATGATGATTTACCATTTGTTGCGCCACTAGCACAGATCCATGCCACTCGCTTTCTAAGGGTTAATCTCAATGCTTTTAATTTTGTAAGAGTGTGAGAGGACAAACTGAATAAAGATGTAATGTTTTTTATCAGCTACAACAACACGGGTCAGCTAGCTTTTTAATCTGTGTAGTGATTCTGAATGAAGACTATTACTCATCAGGTTAAGATTTTTTATTAGTTTGAATTGAAGTAAAACTTGCCCAACCTATCTATAGCATAGTGTAAGTAGTACAAAAAATTTTCATTTTTTTTATTTTGTGGAGAGTTTTATTTTTACTTTATTGTATATTTTATTTTGTTTTTTGTCTTTATGTCTCTGTGTGTCTGTGCAGTCGTGGCATAAGCAATTTCCTGCGGGATCGATAAAGTTTTCTGATTTTGTAGGCAGGGCATAAAGAGATGAACATCAAGTAATTATGTCCATCTATGAAAGCAGCGACTAAACCGCATGCAAAGCCTCTGTAATTCAGCATAGTGTGTCCTACAGCTGCTCTCATTTCCGGAGACTCCGTTCCTTCTCCAGCTCCTCTCATTTCACAGGAAATATTCATGACTCTGTAAATAACACTCCGTTCCTACTCTCCTGCACCACAATAGCCACCGCCGCAGTTTCCCCGACAAGCAAGCACTCCCGAAGGAGCGTGGGGGGGAGACTTCACTGCAGACGGCTTTTCCAGCCCGAGTGAATAATAAGTTCGACATAAATTGCATTCTGTGCAGCTATTTTGCAGAAAATACAAGCGTGATTTGGCAACTCCTGTTCCATGCATCATCGTTCCAGTATATTACACTGAAATGCCCAGCGCAGCAAAAAACAGAGTTCATTTTAAGCACTGGGTTTTTCATTACCAGTGCCTTTTGCAGCTACAGGATGTTTAACTGTTATCATGACATTTCGATGCAAATAAAGCTCTTAACCCATCAGACTCACTGCTCCTTACTGTCCTGTAAATGGGAAGGTAGGCTCTGTGAGTTTCCCCTTGCTGGGCGTTCACAGCAGTATTGCTGCCGTAAGGCTCGCTAGGGAAGCGAGGCCGTTTGTCATCCGCTGCTAATATCCGTTCCCCACCTTCTCACTGTTCATTAAGTCCAGCAGCATCCGGCGATGGGCCGTCCCCACTTTTCTCCGGCTGTAATTGCGCTCCTAACAAACTGCTCTCCGCTGCCCTGTAAAGGTGCCTCGGATGGGGCATCTGAGCGGCTAATGGCTTCTGTCATGAAAGAAGGGTCATCAGTCAGAGAGGCTAGCATCTGATGAGCCTCCAGCCAGCTGCCTTGTCCCTTCCATTCGTCTCTGGCCGGGGTGTAATTAGACGGCAGTGTGAAATGAGCTTGGCTTCCTGGCCTCCCCCCACTCACCGTTTGTACGTTTCGCCAGCTTTGTCAGCAGATGCTGCGTCCTACAGGCTAACGTTCATTGTGATGCCTGCTAATTTCTCACCTCTCTCTCTCTCTCTCTCTCTCTTATCCTCTTGGGGGTTTTTTTTGTTTGTTTTTTTTACACAGATCGATTTGACATGCTTGATTTAAACCCTCTTGTACGGTCCAAACTGGCAGTTTCCTCCAACTGCAGAACACGCTATGCTCCCCTGCCAAACATAAGCTCAAGTGGTGGTTTGTCAGGCCGCCCCAGACACCTAAAGCTTCCAGCTAACACAGCAGTCAAGTGGCAAAGGATGGGAAAACTTTTGCAGGATGAACCATTAGTAGCCAAACTTAACTGCACATTCCTGTGGAGTTGCTTTGTTTGTTCTACTGTGCTTCTCTTCACCTCTCTGACCGTGTACTCCAGAACTGCAAAAGTTAGCTACTATATCTTGAATGGCCCACTGGTTTATTCCCTCCAGACTCCAGACAGCCCATCACACAGTATGGCAGCAACCAATAAAAACTGACTGAGGTAAAGCTCCCCAACTCCTATTCAAAAGTACCTTCAGAAACACAGTGCTTGCTGTAGTGCTTCTCCTTGTGTCGGTGTTGAATTTTGAGTTGTGCTGGCTAAAAGGATCTTCCTCTTCATATTCTTCCTTTGTTCTCAAAGTCCACATCAGACTTTAAATTCCATCCTTTAATGAAAAAGCCTGTGAAGAGGCCTGTATCCAGGCCTGTGAAAGTACAAATATGCTTGCACAGGTCTCACTGTTAATAGAAGAGTAAACATAATAAACAATCCCACCTTCAACCAAGTAAAATGGGAAACAATGGAGCTGATATGATTAACAGGACAAACATGAAGTGAACAAGGAAAGAGCTGCCAACTATTTATCAATAATTATAATTAATACCAAAATCTTACCAGCATCTTACGGCTGGGTTTCTCCCTACACAAGTGGGCCGTGAAGCACCATCTAGTGGTCCGGAGATCCAAACTATAGGGGAAGCAGCAGTTCATAGTGGGTAAAAAACAAGAGATAAAAAACAAGAGACAAAAAACAAGCTCAAAATGATCAGTTTCAAGACAATTCTTAGATAAAAAGACTGAAAAGACTGTACATTTTATCATTTATAAAATAACATGAATGCCACTTTAAAAAAAAACTATTTGTGTGTATATGCAGTATTTTCCAGCATGTCTCAGCCAATCGGTTTTTAGACTGGACCTATCCACCCCTACTACTACTGACTGTAGACTGATGGAAGGTGTAGCTAGGCATTGTGGTCTAAAAGGGATTAGCCCAAACGGAGGACAAATCTAGGGGTGTTTCACTAAATAATGAGACTGTGAGAATCTACAGCTTGGGCTAGAGGTAAATCAGCCCCATCTGGGCCAACTTACATTTTTTCTCATGGCCTGTTGATGGTGCTGTTATTCTGGGACAACAGAAGTCCAAAGTAATCATCGTCTAGTCATTTGTTAACAGCACGTATGTATTAATGCCAAAAATTAAATCTTATTCTGATTTCTGTTTTCTTCAAAAGTGAAGAAGAGCTTAGCCTTACTAGTCCATTTATACCAGCCACTCCAGGGGCAAGGCAAAGATTAATATGAATGTAATAGATATTTACTTAAATGTAACTGAATAACATACCTAGAGTTGAATGCAAACCCTAACAGTACTAAGAGTAGACTGAGTTTTCCCACATAGTCCTCGACAGATGATCTCTCCCAATAAAGTCACTTGTTTGAGTTTGCTTCGGAAAAAGTTAGCACATTCTTTCTCTGGTTGTTCCAGTTCCTTCTTAGATCATCTCGAATCTCTTTGCTACAAGGTCAAACTCTCTCCTCCAAGTTCTCCTCCAGTTTCTGGTTGACTGTCATGCCTGGAGGCAACAAGGAAGGCGCAGCAAGCCTGAAGCTGCAGGATGGAGGCGGAGGGGAGAGGCCAAAGGTATTGCAGAGTTCAAGCGTTGCTGTACTCCTTCTTGTCTGCAGAATCCGAGACGTTCTTCATGCAGACAAATTCCCAGAACAGCAGCCTAACAGGCACCGAGAGACGCTTTACCCAATAGCAGGACGAGGCTGAAGACTTCCCCCAGGCTCAAGACTTCCAGCTTCGCTGCACATCAGCCTGGTTATGCCCCAGTTAGTGCAGATGTCTCCATGGTAAACAGTGTTCGGTATTCTAGCGCAAAAGCCCTCAATCCTACAGCCTTGTTTAGACAAGGCTTATTTATTACACTGTCTCAGAAGCAACTGGGGGTTACATTTTGTCCATGTACATCTGTGTATGTTACAAATATGTCTGAAAAATTGACAAATCTATCTGTCTATCTGTCCATCTATATATATATATATATATATATATATATATACACATATATATACACACCTATATATTTACATAATTTTTGTGAAGTGTACAGTTCTTTTTATATTATATTGTTATTTTGTATAGTTTTTATAGCTTATACTGCTTCTACGTCTTTGTACTGTCCACTGTGCGGTTGTCACAATGCAAATTTGGCAAATTTCCCAACTGTGGGACTAATAAAGGGTTATCTTATCTCTTATCTTAATAATAAAAATCTTGAAATCTTGAATCTTGAAAAAGCAGCTTTGGCTGTATGCACCACTGAACTCTCACTGAACTTGTCTTGCAACCACCAAATCAGATTATGAGCTAAATTAATGATAATTTCATATAAAGAAACAATTCTTAGTTTTTGTTTTGCCAGTGTGACATTGATAGGTTTAGTTTAGATTCGTTGTGACATCACAGTTTTCTGAGTATAAAATGTGTGTGAAAATCTAGTCTGCATCTTCTGATAATCGCTTGTTATTTAAATAAATACATAATAAATACATAAATGGGTAACACAATAAGAGCAACAATTACACTAACAACCATTATAATACAGTCTAAAATTATTTTCTGAATGACAACAGTCCTCTGTTGCTGCATTCATGGAGTCATGGATGGTGTGAATTCAGATGGGTTTGGTCAGTTTTTATGTCATTGGATGTAAACTATTTTTTTTTATGTCATGTTGTGTAAAACTATTAAAAAAATGTAATTATGGGGGCATTGGGAAAAAAAGGGCTTTTATTATTATGTTCTCAGACTTTTGTACAGTACTGTACTGGTGTACAGTATAAGTGAGTGTGTCTAGACTGGAGGAGGCTTTTAACTACTGATAAATCATAACCTCATCTCTTCCTCCCTGCTCAGTACTCGGTTCTCTCTCTTTGTCTCCAGCATGACGCAGCAAATCCTGAGTGTTATGCGAAGGATTTTCTTCTGCTGTCCTTGTCGTATTGCCTTCCCTGCAAACTGGAGTGGATTTATTTGAAGTGTGTAATGGCATTTGATTGCCTTGTTACAGTGAGAATGAGTGCAGAGGGTGTTTGCCCGCTGGATCCGTGGCTTCTCTGATCTCTGAGATGGTATGACAGCCCTCTTTGGGGTGGAACTGGGACACATCAGATATCTTATGTAACCTTTAAAATACAACAGTATACGTTACACACTCGCCCTACATCTGCCTAAATAATTGCCGAGCCATTGTGACCGTATTCCTCCTTGGCAAACGTCTCCTTTGAAGTGGACAAAGAGAACAGTATCTTGATGAGTTTGCTGATCTTTGCACGACCATTTGGAAGACCACCCCGTTCACGGAACTGAGTCAAGGGTATCTGTTTCGGCCTGTTACTCTTTATCGGGCTCTCTCACTCACTCCTTCTCTCTCTCTCTTTCTGTCTTTCCCTACCTCTCTTTCTTTCTCTCTCTCTCTCTCTCTCTCTCCCTCTCTCTCTCTCTCTGTATCTCTCTCTCTCTCCCTCTCTCTCTTTCTCACTCTCTCTATCTGTCTCTCTCTCTCTCCCTCTCTCTCTCTCTTTCTCATTTTCTCTCTCTCCCTCTATCTATTTCCATCTGTTATTCTTTATCTGGCTCTTTCCCTGTCCCTCTCCTTCTCTCTCTCTCTCCTCCCTCTCTCCATCTCTCCCTCTCCCTCTCTCTCCTCCCTCACTCTCATTCTCTCTCTCTCGCTCTCTCTCCATCCCTCCTCCCTCTCTCTCTCTTCTCCCTCTCTCTCTGCTCCCTCTCTCTCTCTCTCTTTCTCTCTCTCTCTCTGCCTCTTTCTCTCTTTCCTTTCCTCTCTCTTTCTCATTTTCTCTCTCTCTCTCTCTCTTTCTCTCTCTCTCTTTCTCATTCTCTCTCTCTCTCTCTCTCTCTCTCTCTCTCCCTTTCTTATTTTCTCTCTCTTCCTATATCTATTTCCATCTGTTAGTCTTTATCTGGCTCTTT
>JBBPCZ010000007.1:1030605-1040654 GCA_037974445.1 Brycinus macrolepidotus
ATAAATTAATTGTCGGCGTTAAGTAAATCATGCGTTAACGCGATAATAACGCGTTAACTTTCCCAGCACTAATATATGTACATGATAGCCAGTGAGAACCTGGGCACTTGGGTTTATTCCCTAGAAAGAGTATTTGTGCCATTTATGGTCAAAGCCATTTATGGTTAAGGACAGCTGAACACATAGCCACATTCATGGGCTGATTATTTTTAATTAAACCATAACAAACAGTGACACCTTAGGTGTCCTGAAGTCTGTTTATGACTCTGCTGTGAGTTTTGCTCCGCGTTTGTTTCTTTGCGTTTGTGTTTTTTCGCTTTTCCTCTTTTTCTAGCCCTTAGCCGTGATGTCACAGACTCTCTCTCTGACACACATTTTTAAGGGGACTTGACCGTACGCTCTCTCTCCCCAAACATTTCAGAGAAGACATGACCACAAAAATCGATTTTTTGAATGTTAATACTCCTGATCAACCAGTCGATAAAGTGAATACAAGCACAACAGGGTGGGGTCTAAGGCACATGTCAGAGTTTTTCCAATTGCCCACATGATCTCAGAATCACCCTAAGAATACATTAACATGCCACTATGATGTGAGAGTAACAACTGTGTTCAGAGTCTTGTTACTCCAGTCAAATGACTGTATCTAAAAGGGCGGAGATGGGCTGGTGGGGGTGTACACTTTGGTTGAGCAGCAGGCCTCTATAAGCACATTTAGCACTGATGGTATCAAATGTTGGCCAAGGAAGACAAATTGGAAATATGAGCTGAAAAAAATCATTATCATAAATTCTCATCTGATCTGAAGTGATTTAATGAGCTAAAGCAGCTCCTTCCTTCTGCAGTGCCTGCATTTGTCTTCATGAAGCCAACTCCGGCCGGCTGGCTCTAACAGCTGCACTCAGAAGCAAAGTTATTACATTCTGTGAAATGCAGGGGGTGCCAACGCCACAGAGTGCAATGTATAGCTGGGAGTCTGTTAGTATTATAGATATACTGTGTAAAAAGGGTAAAAACAGAGCTGCCGTTACTAGAATGTGAAATAAAGATAGAGGTGACTGCAATGATGTATACAGACTGTGAAATATAGACAAACAAACAAGATGGTTAGGAATATACTTACAGAAATATACATGCATACATTTCCATATAAATGTATGTGATTCTGTGTGATTCTTTGCAATTCTTTGTGATCAATCTGAGTGTGATTCAGTGTGCTACAGCGTCATCAGTTTCAGTGTGTATCGGTGTTTGTGTTTGTGTGAATGTGTTTAGTCTGCCTGTGAATCAGTGTGATTCACTGTGATCAATTTGAATGTGATTCACAGTGTTTAGTATGCAAACAGTTTGATTCAGTGTGATCAGTTTGAGCTTGTTTAAGTGTGCTTCAGTGTGATCAGTTTGAGCTTGTTTAAGTGTGCTTCAGTGTGATCAGTTTGAGCTTGTTTCAGTGTAATTCAGTGTGATCAGTTTGAGTGTGTTTCAGTGTTATTCAGTGTGATCAGTTTGAGTGTAATTCAGTGTGATTCAGTGTAATTCAGTGTGATCAGTTTGAGTGTGATTCAGTGTAATTCAGTGATATTAGTTGGAGTGTGATTCAGTGTGATCAGTTTGAGTGTGATTCAGTGTGATTCAGTGTGATCAGTTTGAGTGTGATTCAGTGTGATTCAGTGTGATCAGTTTGAATGTGATTCAGGGTGATTCAGTGTGATTCAGTGTGATTCAGTGTAATTCAGTGTAATTAGTTGGAGTGTGATTCAGTGTGATTCAGTGTGATTCAGTGTAATTCAGTGTAATTAGTTGGAGTGTGATTCAGTGTGATTCAGTGTGATTCGGTGTGATTCAGTGTGTTTCGGTGTGATTCAGAGTGATCAGTTTGAGTGTGATTCAGTGTAATTCAGTGTAATTAGTTGGAGTGTGATTCAGTGTGATCAGTTTGAATGTGATTCAAGGTGATTCAGTGTGATCTTTGAGTGTGATTCTATGTGATGCAGTGTGATTCTGTGTGATTCAGTGTGATTCAGTGTGATTCGGTGTGATTCAGTGTGATTCAGTGTGTATCGGTGTGATTCAGAGTGATCAGTTTGAGTGTGATTCAGTGTAATTCAGTGTGATCAGTTGGAGTGTGATTCAGTGTGATCAGTTTGAATTTGATTCAGGGTGATTCAGTGTGATCTTTGAGTGTGATTCTATGTGATGCAGTGTGATTCTGTGTGATTCAGTGTGATTCAGTGTGATTCGGTGTGATTCAGTGTGATTCAGTGTGTATCGGTGTGATTCAGAGTGATCAGTTTGAGTGTGATTCAGTGTAATTCAGTGTGATCAGTTGGAGTGTGATTCAGTGTGATCAGTTTGAATTTGATTCAGGGTGATTCAGTGTGATCTTTGAGTGTGATTCAGTGTGATCAGTTTGAGTGTGATTCAGTGTAATTCAGTGTAATTAGTTGGAGTGTGATTCAGTGTGATCAGTTTGAGTGTGATTCAGGGTGATTCAGTGTGATCTTTGAGTGTGATTCAGTGTCATCAGTTTGAGTGTGATTCAGTGTAATTCAGTGTAATTAGTTGGAGTGTGATTCAGTGTGTGATCAGTTTGAATGTGATTCAGGGTGATTCAGTGTGATCTTTGGGTGTGATTCTATGTGATGCAGTGTGATTTAGTGTGATCAGTTTGAGTCTGATTCATTGTGGTCAGTTTCAGTGTGATTCACTTTGATTCCTTGTGAAGTGTGATTCAGTGTGACCCGTTTCATTATGATTCAGTGTGGGCAGTATCAGTATGAATCAGTGTAATCAGTTTGAGCCTGATTCAGTGTGATCAGCGTGAGTGATCCAGAATGATTCAGTGTAATCATTTTGAATGTGATTTAAAATGATTTAGTGTTTATCAGTTTAAATGCTCCTTTGTGTGATCATTTTGAATGTGATTCTGAGTTATTCAGTGTGATTCAGTGTGATCAGTTTGAGTGTGATTCAGTATGACTCATCAGTTTAAATGTTATTCCATGAGATCAGTTTGAGTGTGATTCGATGTGATTCAGAGTGATCTGAGTGAAATGCCTTTAGGGGGAGAGGACAGTGAAGTGATTAGGCCTCGGAGACAGAGCTCTGGAGATTTCACTGGAGAGAAAAGGCAAATCCGGACAGAGCACAGACAATTTCCTCTGGGGAGAGACCGCACGGCAGCCTGGTATACAAAGCCAACAGCTGCCGAAGCCCTAAATGGATAAGATCGTGCAAACGTTATTCACTTCCTGTGAATGTGGTAATCTGCATGCAAAGGCCTCTCTTTCAGCCATGCATTTGGCTCATCTGCAGAAAAATGTAAATCTCTTAAAGGGAGACTAATAGCAGATCATAGTGAGATATTAATAATGCTATACTTATATTTCCATAGTCACGCAATAGGACGTAAGGGTCAAGGTAGTGCACTGTAGATACTAATTGCCTTTGCAAATCGAGCAGCACTAAATTTAATCAGGCCACAAATTTTAGTGCTTTTTGCTCCCTTAACGGCCAGCGTGTAATGGACTTGCTAATGCAATGAAATGCTTATCTTGACCTGCTAGGGCCTCTGTGCATGGGGTGTAATGACTTGAAGGCACTCTCAAACACACAGGCTACCCTAATGGCCTCTTAGGTGGTCTTTGTTGGATCGTTAATAAGCCGCCACCCTTTGCTGAGCCAGAAATAAAGCAGCCCTCTTTAACGAAGAGTTACCAGTTGTTCTGGACCCCTGCTTTATTTAAAGCTGTAAAAGACCAAATGAAACCTGAACCCGAAAACTGCCTATCATGGAAAAAAACAGAGTTTCCATGCTGCTTTGGATTAAATGCGTTTGTTGTAAAAGTTGTTAAAGTTTCTGAACACAATACGGAATAATTGAGAACCAAGGTCATTTGCAGCAATCAGTCCTACAGGTACAATAACAAAAACAGCCAATTTGATTCAAAGAGAGAAAGATTAGGGTTAAAATAATTAATTGTTAGTCACTTTTGTCTTTTTTGCTTCGGTTTTACCCCAAAGAAGGTGTTTTACATAAAAAGTGGTGTGTTGTGTTAAAGCTGTTTGAGATATCTTCATCAGAAAGTATTTATTACTTTCAGTTATTCAGTCCATGGTGTTTGGTCTGAGCTACTACATCACAAATTGCTGAAAAAGTTCATGCTGGCTCTGACAGAAAGGTGTCAGAACACACAATGTATCACAGCTTGCTGCTTATGGGGCTGTGTAACTGCAGACCAGTCAGAGAGCCCATGCTGACCCCTGTCCACCACCAAAAGCTCCTACATCAGAACTGGATCATGAAACAATGGAAGAAGGTGGTATGGTCTGATGAATCACATTTTCTTCTACATAATGTGGACGGCCAGGGGAACAAATGGCATCAGGATGAAACGATGTGAAGAAGGTGAGGTGGTGGAGACAGTGTGATGCTCTGGGTGATGTTCTGCTGGGAAACCTCGAGTCCTGCATTCATGTGGACATTACTTTGACACCACCCACCTAAACACTGCTGTAGACCAAGTTCACCCTTTAATGGCAACAAGATTCCATAATGGCGGTGTCATACCCTTTATCCTCTTTCAGCAGGATAATGAACCACGCAGTGTCTTATCCATATGATTTAAAATAAACATGACAAAAATGAATAATGGGTATGGGAATAGTGGATATGGGTGGGTTTACTCTAATATGTAAAGTAAAGTCTACCCTTATAGTCACATGTGAACACACCACAGCACAGCACACAGTGTGAAAATCTTTCTCTGCATTTAACTCATTCCCCGAGTGAAGCAGGGGGCTGCCACCAATGAGGGGCCCCCAGGGAGCAGTGTGTGGGGATGATACCTTGCTCAAGGGTACCTTAGTGATGACACTAGCAGTCCTGGGATTCAAACCCCCAACCTTCTGATCACTAACTCCCTAACCACTAGGCCACCAGCACTTAAGGCTGCACCAGCTGTAAGTGGTCCACTCTACTCTCACACTACTCGCACTACTACAGATGGCTTGAAGGGTCAAAACTAGGAAAATGTTTTAGCATCACTGAAAAACTTTGAAATTAGAGCTGAATTAAAAAAAGCACTAGTAAAAGTGGATCTCTGGGAAAAGTTAAATAAAATGGATGCTGAATGCTGAATGCTGAAAAGTCTGTTGGGGTTTAGACTCTA
Source organism: Brycinus macrolepidotus (assembly GCA_037974445.1). NCBI lineage: Eukaryota > Metazoa > Chordata > Actinopteri > Characiformes > Alestidae > Brycinus > Brycinus macrolepidotus. The sequence continues at coordinate 1,035,777 of JBBPCZ010000007.1, forward strand.
GATGTTTATTAGAGTTTACATTCTAGACCAGAAGCCTTCAAATCCAGATCCTCGTTCTAGACTTTGCCATCACCGGTAGGTTTCACACTAGTTAGCCAGTCAGTCACATCAGAAGTTCAGTCAACTACCAGAAATTACAAAACAACAACAAAAACTGGATTCATGACCTAGATTTGAAGACCTCATCAGGCTGTTTAGGACCTGGGATAAACTACCCAACAGTAGTGTGAACCTGTTTTGAGAACAGTGAAACATTGCTAGTAGCTTGTCCTATAAATTATTGTACTGTTGCTTTTGTGTGTGTGTTTTTTTTTTTATTGCACTCTCTCTTCAGTCCTGTTCTGACTGCACTTGTGTAGTCTTGTGGTATTTCTGTTTTTGTTCTTTGTGTTGCTCCATGGTCTTGGAGGAATGTATTGTGCGTATGGCTGAAATGAAAATAAACCCCACTTGACTTGACTTGAGAAATGAATCCAGAAGTGTTTCTGCAGAGAAAAAGAAAGATACTAAACATTACAGGACATATTTATAGTGCCATCAAAAAGTATTTCATCTATTTTTCATATCTGTCACACTCTCAGATGGTTTCAGATCCTCCTATAAAATGTAAAACAAGACAAAGAGAACAGGAGGAAACACAAAAGATAACTTTGCTTGCTAAAGGAAGAAGTTTTCCAACACTGGTTAAAACAACACACGGCTGGCTCCACACGCAACTGCTTATTAATTGATAAACTGTCTACAACCAAATTAACAACATGATTATAAATCATTTATAAACCCTTTATAAGGGTAGTCTTATTGTGAAGTGGTACCCATTTATTTATTAGTGTGATTGCATCAGCGATCACACTCTTGTTCTTGTTAAGTTTTATTATAATTGTTATTTTTATTCCACCCCTTTTTGGCGCCATTTCTTGTCGGAGCCCATATTGAATTTTGGCAAAATTGCAACGTCAAAACATCAGTTACTATCCGGTGCAGTGCACGTCTATTCAGATTTTTGATCGGTTGATCAGGGGCTGAGTACTGATCGTGTAAAAAATACATTTATGTCTTTGAGTCACTTCTGTAATATATTGGGAGAGAAAGAGGACGGTTAAGTCGCTTTCAAAATGTGTGTCAGTGAGAGAATCTGTGACATCACAGATAAGGAGGCTGGAAAGGGACAAAATGTGGAGAAACACAAATGTGGATAAACAAACGTGAAGCAAAACACACAGCAGTCTCATAAACTGACTTCAAGACACCAAAGCTCAGGTCAGATATAAAAAAGACGTGTGTCACCATGTGTCTGTCCTAACTAAAAATAATGAGCTTGTGAATGCAGCTACGCGTTCATCCGTCCTTAACCATAAATGGTTTGGTAAGAGCTGTCACATTCCTGCCCCCTGTGTGGTTCAACGGCAGAGCACTGGGCACTGAATCAGAAGATCACCAGCTCGAATCCACAATGCAAGCAGAGAGTTTTGCCATTAAAACCAAAGTCTGTGTCTCCAAACGCTGGTTTTATAGCAGCCACGCAATCACACTACAGATCTTCTCATGGAAATGCATCTAGTTTTTGGAATCAGATGCCAAAAGCCACCTGATATCAGCTGCTGCATGCGACGCTTGGACAGAATCATAAAGGAGAGATTCTCCTTGCAAGAATACAAGAGGCTGGCTGGTATCTCATGGCAGCGGCCTTGGCCACAGGTGCAAAATCAATAGAAGGCAGAGGCAGAGATTCAGCTTGAGAGGAAATGGAAGAGCAAGTAGCAGCTGGAACAGGGCCTCCGCTGACCCCTGGCCATCAAACCCACGAGAACAAAAGCCCCCAGCGCAGACTGATGGGAAATGGCCAGGGACGAGACCAAAAGGTCATCCAGTGGAGGTCCGTTTCCGTAGTAACCAAGGACGAGCTGGTGCAGTGTTACGGGACAAAAGTGCTCCATTATTTTTTTTGCATCTTCCTCTGGAAACATACACTACCAGTCAAAAGCTTTTGCAAACCACAGGTTTTCATAACTCATCCATTTATTTCATAAACTGAACATTTTTATTCTTGTTAAACTGGAAAGTTGTTGAGTGAACAACTATAAATGAAAATCTGTGAAATAAAACAAGTTTCAGATGAAAGAATCTGTAACAGTGCAGGTCTGACTCCTATTAACTGGTTGTGTGGTGACGCAGAGTCAAACTCTAGACTGTCCTTTAACTTTAAATGCACTCGTTACTGTTTCAGCACTTAATAGCTCCTTAAATATCTAACACTCGTCTGGTGATCCACATTATCATTATATTAAGTGGCTTTTTATAGGTCAGTAGAGATTAATAAAAAATAGGACATTTTCCGGTTAATAAAGAACTCAAATGGTGAAAATACTGTAAATTTATTTGTTAGCAAAGACTTTTGAATGTATTTTTAGTAAAGAATGTATTTTTAGTGAAGTGAGCAAATGTAGAAAACCTCAGCAAGTGCAAAAACCTTTGACTTGTAGTAACATATGAAACATGAATAAATATCACTGTCCCCTTCCCAGATGTTCTGAATATAAATTTCTAATATTTAAGTGCAGAAAATGCAGGCTGGAGTGGCACAGTGTTGCCAAATAAATGTGCACTAAATCAGCATAAATCTCGTGATGAAATTTAAGGTTTAATTTCTGGTTATATTTTATTTTATATCTTACTGATCTACTACTGATCTCTATTATGTGCAGTAACAGACTCCTAACCACTCTTTGTGTTATTAGTAATTCACTTAACTTTAAGTTACTTATCTATAGTATTTATACTCTGCATTTGTGTATATAGTATAGTGTATTTCATACTGAATATTTTCTGCAGAGTTTATATTGGATTATTTAGACTTTATATTTTATATTGTTCTTTTCTCTGTGTCTCTGTGTGTCTGTGCAGTCGTAACATAAGCAATTTCCTCCGGGATCAATAAAGATTTCTGATTCTGATTTATGCATTAAACGATATGCCATACACTATTGTCACATACTATTGGCTGCAACAAAGCTCCTAACAGGAGCAAACTGTGAGTTAAGTCTATCAGGACCTGTGAATGCACTACTTAATGCTCTTTAATTAATAAATAATAGCCAATCTCTAGACTCCACAGTTTATTTGCATTATTTAAACTCATTTAAAGACGTTTGTCCATGTGGAACACTAGAGGGCAGCACATGCATGCTTTTCACCATCATCTCTTCATTAAATGATCTCAGCAGCATAAAATTATCAGTCTAATCTACTCAGTAATGGATTTATAGATCTGTGATGGTTCTTATTCCTCTCATTACAGGGAGGGTGCACATAATGCAAATGCAACTTCATTCATATTTCAGCCATAGACCCGTTTTTGACCTCCTAAACTGGGATTAGGGCAGAACGGGCCCACGTTCGTTAGATTACGGCCAGTAGACAAACGTGTTAAGCCAGGTTTGAACATTTTTAGTCTCCGCTGCATAATTAATCGTTCATCTCTGGCTTCTTTCCCAATCCCTCGGTCCTGGATGGGGTTCTATTTTTGGAAGCCGTGCTCCCTGGTGTGTGGAAGTGTGGCCCAGTCTGCTTGTGGAGCTCCAGTCTTTGGCCCATATTTCCTGCTGCAGCGCCGTTGCCGCATGCTTTCAGAGAGCTTTTTAGGAAGAACGGGTTTTTTGGAGCCGTCCCAGTGACTGTAGTCCACTCCAGCTAGCATCTCCAGCGAGGGTTTTAAAGCGATTTCTCCTCCCTCGGCCCAAACTCAGCGCATCAGCCAAGAAACTCTTGGCGTCTCTACTTTTGCACTGGAGCTGCGAGGCCGTAAAATGCACAGAATTCAGGCTACTGCTGATTTTGCTCTTTTTTGTAGGCAAGTCGTACAGTGTCAGAAACCTCATGAGTGAGTCTGATACCACGAAACCACTGGACGTAGTTCGAGACAAGTGTGTGGCAATTTAGGTCAAAACTGGTTCCGTTACTGGTTATCTACACTAATTTTACAGCCCCAGTGCAAAACCTGGTTACTTTTGGGAAAAGTGGGGGAAAGCATATATAAAGCCATTCCCTTCTGAATAAAAGTGCTCAATTACATCAACAGCACACTTGAAAGATACCAAAGAGTATTAAATGTGTACTAAAAATCCTTTTTATTTCATATATTTTATGGAAATACACCTAAAAATGCTCTTTTCACCAAATGCTCTTTTCCTTATGCTGTAAGGAAATGCATAAAAATACATGCATTTCTCAACATACTGAGGCACAGTGCTTAACTGTCATTTCAAATTAAGCACATTATTTAAAATGCATTATTTAAAATACAGTACTTCAGTCAGCTGTGAGGAAATACACTTCACCAAATGTATTTCTTATTTCTTATTATTTCAAATTAAGAAGAAATAAGTATTGTCATGTCATCTTAAATGTGTTGTTTAAAGTCTATTATAAAGCAAAGCCTTTTAAGTGGTATTTTAGTGTGCTGTCAGTAAATACACTTAAATAAAAGTATTTAACATACAGAATCATGCTTTCCATATTTTATATTTATAATAAAGATATTTTTCTGTCATTGATAGGATTTTGACTATTAATGTCATACTAGTGTAGTCAGATTTATGTCTTGGCAGCTACTTAAGTTAACTAAAGTCATCAGAAGCTTCAGTTTAGAAAAGAGCATTTCGGCCTCCCGAGTGGCGCGGCATTATTTATATTATACACAACCAGGAAAACGTCAAACAGCTTTTTACCACTCATTCATTTATTCCATAAACTGCAGATTTTTATTCTTCTTAAACTGGCAAGTTGTCGAGTGAACAACTATAAATATGTAAAATAAACCCAGTTTCCTTTCTAAGAGTAAAGAATCTGTAACAGTGCAGGTCTGACTCCTATTAACTG
>JBBPCZ010000007.1:1079469-1089603 GCA_037974445.1 Brycinus macrolepidotus
CAAACACACACACATACACACACACACACACACATTTATATTTATATATATATATATATATATATATATATATATATATACAGGTTCCCATTTCTTTCATTTAATCTACTTAACTATGCCAAAGATAAGACAGTTTGACAGGCAGAAAATAGAAATTTTGCACCAGCAAGGTGATTTAAAGATATTATCTTTTAATTGTAATAAAATCACAATTAGCTGTAAAATCACATAAAACACAAAAAAGAAGAAAAATAATCCTATCTGTCTCTAGGGGTGTGTACGATTAGTATTTTACTTATATCGATATCAGTTCTGATACTGCTTATCAATACAACACTTAACCATACTGTTGTTGATCCTGCTCTCCATAAAGTTGTGCAGAAAATAAAACTTCACATATAAAAGACATGAGAAGATTCAGCAGTTTTTATGACTTGTTTGGAGAAATAAGGATCTAAGGATCCTGAGTTTCTGTTTCTATAATGAGGGAGGAGTGTCGCTACAAATGTTCTGATCAACAGAGCGCCGCTCCGTCCCTCCACTGATCCAATCCAGCATCCACCGTCTGAAAACGCAGCTGTGTGAGAAAGTATTAACGCTGCAGAAACACCCACAGCAGCCCCGTCTGAACAGGAGATTCTTCAGATTTCAGCACTGACCAGTCAGGAACTGGGACCAGTTTAGTACCAGTTCTCGATTATAATTTTTCCAGACTTCAGACACCAAACATGTCTCGGGTGATGGACTGTATTCAGTGTTGGGGCATGTTGTGAATATTTGAATGTCCCCCATTCCCAAAAGTTCAAGGATACAATTTGTCGCCCTTCCATCTGGAATTGCAGCACAGACCTCTTGTACACGTCCCCTGAAAAAAGAGCCTCTGGGTTTGACTTTGTGCCTGCATTTCTTGTGCCTTCCTTGCTCTATTGAGAGTGCGGCCCATCTGCTCACGGAGGCTGAGAATAGCGCAGGCATCGCCCCGGGGGTCACGTCCATCACGGCTCTAATCTACCATGCAGCCTCTTCCACCTGACACTGAGGTTACGGTGCCCTGGGCACCTTCCTGAACACCTTCCAAACTGACAGGAGTCCAGCATTGTGTTTTTATATGTATATAAATAATTATATGCGCTAACAAGGGTGATCTTGGCACGGACGTTTTTCCGCTTGTTGCTCAGGAGCCCAGTCGGAGCTGTCGCCACCGTGTGCCGCCTCCTCAAGCGTAACGCAACAAGCAGCAGCAATGATGGAAAAAGCGTCTTGGAGCGCTGGCTTCCAGGATCAGATTATAACATTGATATGCAACTGATGTTGATACGGATGCAATCTTATCCGAGCCTTGATGCAAATACATATTCCATATGGCAGTGCTGGAAAATAGCCATTCATTTCTATATTTACAGGTTTTTGTTGAACTTTTCAGCCTGCTGACTAAACATGACCGTTTTCAGCATAATTTGATGTCCTCTGAGTCCTTCAGAGTGTTTTTGGTGTGAAATGCACCATAATAAAGTAACAGAATTGTTCACAGTGGTGGTAAATGGAACCAGATGTCTGAATGCCTCTAAAAGCTTATTTATAGTTATTGTTATTACTGAAGTAGTTCCTACACACTTGGAGTGCCACTGTCGAGCTCATCTGAATTCGCCTGAATGTGACTTAATATGAATGAATGAATGAATTAAACTGCAGATGCAGTTTTATCAGAGGCTTCAGTTGACCTACTCTTGCATATACATACTTCAAATGGCGGTGCTGGAAAATAGCCAAGTAAGTTTTTCATTCTCTTTTCATTCTCTCAAAGCTCTCAAGGAACATTTTCAAACTATTCAAACATACAGGCCAGAAGTTTGGGCCTACTCTCGGATTGATTGATTAATTGATTGATTAATTGATTGATCAATTGATTGATCAATTGATTGATCAATTGATTGATCAATTGATTGATCAATTGATTGATTAATTGATTAACAAACAATACGCTACTCTTTCAAAATTTTGTTACAAGTAAACATTAGAAATGTAACTGTCTGGTTTTGAAGTGTAACAATATACACTAAGTGCACTTTAAGCTTCTGTACGAGTTTCGTCAAAACCCCTCTTGCCTTTATCACAGCAGTACAGATTCACCACATCTTTTCCAGCAGTTTTTGGAAATAACTTGTGTCTAAACCCTCCCAGCACCTTTTCAAACCTACAGACAGTTCTGTTTGATTTGCTGGAGCTCATTTGGAACTTGTGGGTCCAGCTCTTCCCTGCAGCTCAGTGGGGGAAAGATCTGGAGACTGAGGAGGAAAAGACATCATTCTCTAAACTTTCTGCTTTTCTTTGGACTGGATATAATTTTGGCACAATTCTTAAGAATGCTTGGGATCATTATCCTGCTGAAGAATGAAATTTTGTCTAATGATCCGTAAACCAGAAAGAATTGTGTGATGTTGAAGAACTGAGTGATACTTTTCTTTTTTCATGATCAACACAAAGTGAATGTCAGTGCGCTAAAGACAGACCTGATTTGTCTCTTCAAAACCAATAGTTTGAGCCTTTGTGGCTAAATAATGTGTTACTGCAGACTATAAAATACTGAAAACCAGTCAGTTACATTTGTTTGAAGTATTTCTAATGTTTTCTTTTAATACAATTTTGAAAAAGCAGCATATTTATTTTTTAAAAAATCAGAGGGAGGGCCCAAACTTCGGGCCCACCCTCTGATTATGTTCTCAAATAACCACATTTAAAGCCTGCGGACTAAACATAAGGACATTTTCTAAATGTTTCCGATTTTTAAAAATGTTTGTGTAATTATATCTTTAAGACATCTAAATGCCTCTAAAAGCTCACTTATGGTTATTGTTTTTACTGAAATGGTGCCAGCGTTTTCTAACAGTAGTTTTGAGGTTTTGACCCGAAATGTCATTTGCGGTGGAGGGGTACAGTACAGATCGCCTAGAGTGAGTACACACTTAGAGTGCTCCCGAAGAGTTTCCTAACTTCAGCTTAATGTGACCTAATGTGAAGAAATGAAAGACAATATTAATACAGTAATGAAACTCGAGCACGTCCGCTGGCAAACTGTCTGTCTTTGCATGTGGTCTAAAGGTGGGGTTTCATATTATCATCATACAGGCCTTGTGAAAGGGGTGCGTGTGCGCGTGGGCGGTTTGTTATTAAATCATGTGCCGCCTTCTTTTCAGACTCCTTGTCCAAAGAAACACTCATCTATAGATTTCTAATCTGGTTCAAACTGTCGAGGGTGATCTAAATGAATCTGGCAAAATGAATCCTCTCCGAATTTTCCCATTGTTATTTCCGTGAACGAGTTAACAAGACGAGCCTGTATAACATTAGCAAACTGGGCTGAGCAGCGCTTTGCTTCCCCTTACAGGAAGGTGCCACACTTTTGTTCTCACCAACCTTTCACCTGAAACCCGCCCACGCACTCTGGTTCAGTGCACACATACACACACACACACACACACACACACACACACACACACACAAATGAGCACACACACACTCATAGAAATGAGCTCACCTTGCTGTGTGATTGACCTCCATGCAGCACTGAACTGACAGTTCTTTTACTTGGTTTGTTTGACTTTCTTTGTAAAAGAGGGATTCAAACTGATTTCTGAATAATTCAGTGTTTGAGATGTAAACAAAGTCATTCAGAGTGGGCTGGGATGCTTACAGGTTTCTTCACAGTGGAGGTGAATGGAACCGGGCGTCTCCAACACGAATACAGATTTTTTTAATATACTGTTGACCCCCAGTGAAGTTCCACATGTGTCTGAGTGTTCGTATGGATGTTGATGATGGTAAAATAGTGGTAAATCTGAACTAAATCAGTCTCCTTTACGGACTATTTTCCCTCACAACGCCCTGCATGCCCTACTGTGAATCGATTTTAATACATTTTAGGCCAAAAGCTTCTCAAACCTGCTGCAAAACAGTGCCTTGTGCATCACAGTGTATTCGTAACTATTTTGTGCAGTGACTTTCTATGTGGGAGATATTAAGGCTGACGTCTGGTTCCATTCACCTTCACTGTGAACAAACGGCCCATTTTAACGTCCAACCACTTAGTCTTAACAGTTTTATCATGGACTTTTTGGAAAATGGGTTGAATTCTCCTCCAGGTTTGCCGGGTCAAATGTTACTATCCAACATTAATATTTCATCTCTCTTAATGAAAGGAGCCAGGCCTTGAAACTGTTTTTAAGGCCACACGCCATTGTGAGCTCCGCCTCCCTCACCTGTCCGTCATTCTCGCTGGAAATGAAAGATATTGGAAGTGAGGCTGATGAATACGGTTGCAGCGAGAGCCGGACACGGTTTGTCAGCGTTTGTTGTGTTCTCGTAAAAGGTTTAATACGATTGTGAAGGTCACACACATTCAGACACACACACACACACACACACACACACACACTGCAGCCTCGGCACAGCAGTGGAGGAAGTGGTTTGTGCACTAAGTGGTGGCTGTCAGCGCCTGAGGAACCTCAGAGCCGCCCGATAGAAGCTCCAGAGCTTAATGGATGGAGAAGCTGCAGAAACGAACGGCACCGTTTTACTGGCATGCAGGCTTTGTTCTTCCTGAAACTGAAATATTTTCTCAGCTCTACTGGAAATGAGGGCAGCAGATATCGATTATGTGTTATATTATCTCAAATATTAAAATATTCTGTAAGAATAACAAACATGCCCAAGGTATCATTTTGTAATTTTCTTCTTCCTCTGCTAATTGCTGTTAATAATGTTATTATAATATTATTATTACCAATGTCATAAATATCATTTTTTTTTATTCCTTTTTCATTAACCAAGTATAATTTAACAGACAAATACAAGTACATATCTGTATTCACTGTCCATTCTTTACTCTAGTTGTAGGCCAGTTTAATCTTCACTTTTCTGCCCAAATGTTTCTGCCTTATTGTTCTTTTGAAACAGAAATTTCTGTTTTTGACTGCATGTTTATTTCTTTTTCAGTAACCAAGTACAAAACAATTACAAAAATCTGATATTTAGAAACACACAACCCCTCCTACCCCCCATAAACACACACAGAGGAACTGAAACTGCAAAACCATGTGGCTTTGTAACAAAGATGCAAACATTCTGACATAAAACAAGCACAGACAGTGTATTTCCACCTCACTCCTGCTTTCTAATCATTAATAGTTGAAAAATAGTTGTATCTGCCCCATTTATGCACATATTTTTGCCCTTTAATGACCAGCTTGTATGACATTCTTTCATTAGCAGCAACCATTCCCAACTCAGCAGTCCATTTTCACTTCCAATTTCTGAGCAGAATCCGTTTTTAAATCATTATTGCAGTCTGCACCTTTAAAGCTACAGGCAATAAAAAACTTCATTAACAACTCTGTTATTATTATTATTAGGAGTAGTTAGTTGTAGTAGCAGATGTTCTCAGATTGATGGTATTGGTCAGTTGTTCCAGCAGGTTTTCCATTTCTGAGTATTTTAATAATCTAATTGAATACTGCTGCACCACCTCAAAATGTTCTGAAAAGATAATTTAGATGTGAACGGTCTGTAGATGTGTAAGAATGAAAATTCTTAGCCAAAGCCAAAATTCAGGACCCGTTTGGGTAAAAGTGCCTCTGTTTTGCTGTTTTCTGCAGATTGAGTCGCTCTGTTGTGTAATGGAGTCATCCTCAAGTGTCAAATACCTAGAATGGTCAGTGATTACAGATCTGTCATCAGACGTCCCTCATAGAAACCCTGAAATACATGCAATGCAGTCGCACCCAAAAGTCTTAACATCCCCGGTCACATGATGTGAAAGTGTGAAAATGTGTGTTACTAACCCAACAGCATGTAAATTAAAAAAGAACTGTGCGGAAGTGTGTGTCTGTGTGTCTGTGTGGGTGTTCTGTGTGTTCAGACTGGGTGTTGCATGGTTTCTGTCGGATTGATCTGTTTTCACTGTCTATTCTCGACTCTTAGTTGTCGGCCACTTTAATCTTCACTTTTCTGCTCAATTGTTCTGCCCTTTCCTCTTTTTAGACAAAAATGACTTTTTTGACCGATTGAAAATGTTCATTGGCCAAAACTTTGGCCCTTCCCTCCTAGGGTTGTGACGATACAGTCAACTCATGATTTGGTGGACTCAGGGTTTGATTCACTCAAAAAGTAAGACAGAAAACAATTTAACATTCTCACAATTTTAAAAATGAAATTTGAATGAAGCGAAATGAGGACTGTATTCAGTTCTGGCACAATTTAGTGACGAGACTAGAGCTGGAAGGCGGGGGCGGGAGGAAGGCGTGTATGAGGTTAATGGGCTGGACTGGACTGTTGAGCGGTGCTGGTTTAACATTATAACAGTGCAGTTACATCAAATTTAATTAATAGAACGATTTTTCTTCACAATATGCATCAACCCATTGTTGCATTGCAACGTAATTTTCCATACATTGATTGTTACAGCCCTGTTCATTACTATAGAGCTCATCCTCTTCAGTTGTTCCTTTATGAAACTCCAGTCCTGTTTTCTTCTACCAGGCTTTCTTCTCTCAGCTTTCTGGCTGTTCCCAAAAGGCGAGCCTTTCAGTTCAGTATCAAGCTGAGATGAGTAATGGTGGTTTTGTTGGACCACTAATGGCATTTCACACTTTTTTCCTGCTGGATGTCTGGTTTTTGAAGAAACCGTCCTCTGCACCTTTTAAAGGGACTCAGTGGTGAGGAACACCTCTCAAGCTCCTTGTCAGATGCCTCCTCCTTCATTTTTTGTGGAGAAAGATAAGATATGTTGAGTATTTGAAACCTCACCTTTAAAGAGAGCTCAGATGGGTGTCCTCCTGTCCTTCATTTCTGCTTGGCCATCTCATACTTGCACTCAGATCAGACCACAGTTAGGACCTCTAACACGGTTTACCACCTGCTGGTCGTAATCATGATATTTATCTAATGCTGACATCACTGCAGTATGCAAATTAGAGAGTAGAATTCCAATGCTGATCCTTAAACTTTGAAAGGATCGGCCCATACTGATCCCATATTTTGTCTATTTTTAAAAATGAGCCATTTTTCATTAAAGGACTTTCAGAGGAGCCTCTAAAAGTAGCTCATCAACACCCCCCTTGTCTCTGTCTGTCTGTCTGTGTCTGTCTGTCTGTTTTTGTGTCTCTGTCTGTGTGTCTCTGTCTGTGCGATATCTGGTCCAGTTTTCTGTTGATATCCTGGTGTCGGATCAGAGCCTGGTAACGGGTCACCAGCTTACTAGAATAATTCCCCAGTGACGGTAAACACCAGAGGCGTGAGGAAAAAAATCGATACAGTGTATTTTTCTGATACAATATCAACTTATTTGTTTATTTAATATTATTTTATTCATTTTGTAAGTTGATTTATTATATCAGGAGTTGTTGAGATGCTACACCGTCTGCCTTCAGGTAGAAGAATCTCAGTAATGTATCATGGCCCCAATATTGCAATTATATCATCGCTTTTGTGACGGCCCCCCGAATAAATCTTTTACCTACTAGCTATCCTTATTAGCTCTAGTATTAATCTTAGTTTTAGTTGTTAGTAGTAGTAGTAGTAGTAGTATTAGTATTAGTAATATTATTAGTAGTGGTGTTAGTGTTAGTAGTAGTAGAAGCAGCTGTAGTATAAGTGTCGTTGCTGTTATTATTATTAATATTAGCAGTAGTAGTAGCAGTAATATTAGTGTTATTAGTAGTAGTAGTAGTAGTAACAGTATTATTAGTGTCAACAGGAGTAGTGTGTGTATTAGTAGTAGTAGTAACAGTTGTATTTGTATTATAGTTGTTGTTGTTATTGTTATTTTATTGTAATTCTTACATCATGAGTGCTGTTCCTGGATGCAGTAGCAATTGCATTTGCAGAGATAACAACAAGAACAAGAACAAGAGGAATAATAATAAGATAAAAATAATAATAATATTAGCAACACTTTTGAAACAGAAATGAGAATAAACAGTAGTAGTATGAGCTGCAAAAGGGCGCACACACACACACACACACACACACACACACACACTGATCACTGTGGTTATTTTCCGCTCGGGTGTCCAAATGATGGTCTTGTGTTACAGGTCTAATTCCCAGACGTGTTTCATGTATTCAGGTGTGTTATCACTGTATTGTCAGAAGTCCAGTGTTTTGTCCTGCAGCCCTGAAGGTGAGCGAGGCGGTGTGGTGTTAACTCTGCGGAGGCGAGTCCCAGGTCGGGGAGGTGAGGCCCTGCAGAGGAGCTCGATATGCAACCTCAGCCCGGCCTGCGGAACGCTCCTGACAGTGCCAGGGTTCAGGCCGGGGGACGCCGGGAGCCCCTCTCAGGCGGCGCTGCAGATCCGCGAGGGCACCGCCTTGCACTTCTGTGTTTTGTGTGTCGGGCCGTCCCGATTAAAATTTAATAGCCGCACATCCATTTTTAATAACCCACCTCCAAATGGCGGAAATGTGATATCCAGAGCACTTAAGCCGAGTTTACGGCTGCTCTGCTGCTAACTTTTCCCACCGCCTCTCTGGACTCAGGGCGAGGAACGAACAGTACGTTCCTTTCACAAAGCCCATGTCCCGGGACCCGAGTACCCGCCTCCACCCGGATTCACGGAACCCAGGGGTGTGAAAGGTCACTTAGAGTCAGTTTAAATTACTGTGAGGCTTTGCAGAGAGTATCAGCATTTAATAACAGTTGAATTCTGCATTTCCACCCAGTTAAATGACTTTTTTTTTCAGTTTTGTTGCTCCAGCATGATGTAATATATTAGTAGGGATGGGTGGGTTGATACTAAAATATCGATAATTCTGATCCTGACCTGAAAATATGGATATTAAGTGTTATTCTTTTTTTTTTTTTTTCCTTGATAATCTGAATATCGATCCTTTTATTTATTTGCCTACAGTATTTTTAGCCACCTCTCTTACTGACCACAGCATTTTGTTATCTGGAGTTTTTAATTTTGACTTTTGTTATAATTTAGGTTGTTCTTGTCTCTGTGTCTCTGTGTGTCTGTGCAGTGGAAGCATAAACAGTTTCCTCCGGGATCAATAAAGTCTTCTGATTCTTATTATAATAAACATAATGATGCTGGAAAAAGTGCTGAAAAATTGAACAGTGTAGTAAATAAATATGTAGGATAGGAACTACATTTCCTTCCATCTCTAGAGGGGGACGTAGTGCATGAGAAACCAAAAAAACTCATCTCTGTCTCTCTGTCTCACTCTCTCTCTCTCTGTCTCTGTCTCTCTCTCTCTATCTCACTCTCTCTCTCACTCACAGAGTTTCCCGTCAGACGAGGGTTGGCCTTTTGCCAAGTATCTCGGTGCATGTGGGCGCATGGTGGCGGTGAACTATGTTGGTGAGGAGCTGTGGAGCTTCTACAACGCGCCGTGGGAGAAGCGAGTGGACCTGGCCAAGCAGCTGATGGACATCGCCGAGCAGCTCACCAACAACGACTTTGACTTCGCCCTCTACTTGCTGGACGTCAGCTTCGACAACTTCGCCGTCGGGCCCCGAGACGGGAAGGTGATCGTCGTGGACGCCGAGAACGTCATCGTGGCGGACAAGAGACTGATAAAGCAGAGTGAGTATAAAACTGTACTTTTTAAATGCTGAATCAAAGCAAAAAGTCAAGTAAACACCTTTTTCATCTGCCTTTTTTAGTAATTAAAATATACTCTTATTGGTCCCACTCTCCATAATTTGGTGAGATTGGGCAAATATAGTGCTGTTGTTGGAATAAAAGCTTGTATCTCCAAAAAAGTTTTACGAGAACAAAAGAAAAAATGAGTTAATGTAGCAAGATTTTATATTGTAACAAATCATTTCGGGAGGAATGGTATGCTTTGAATTTGACTGATACTGATATCGATACTGATACTTATCAGTACTCATACTGATGCTGCTCTAAATGATTTGGTGCAAAAAATAAAGATGTCACATGAAAAGATGTGAAAAGGTTCATCAGTTATTTTTTTGTGTTGTTTAAGAGAAGTAAGGATCTAAACTGTGTCCTGAGTTTCTGTTTCTATAATGAGGGAGGAGTGGATCAGTGGACCGTCCCTCCACTGATCCAATCCAGCATCCACCGTCTGAAAACGCAGCTGTGTGAGAAAGTATTAACACTGCAGAAA
>JBBPCZ010000007.1:1104207-1118735 GCA_037974445.1 Brycinus macrolepidotus
CTCTCTCTTATAGGTATATATATATTTTTATTTTTTTATTTTTTTGTTTTGTTTTGTTTGTTTTTTTGTTTTTTCAAAAAGACCTGGAGTTTAAGCTGCTGAGCGTCTTCTTGAGAACTATAAAAACAACAACATGAGAAGCAGCTCAGCGTCCTTCAGTTACTCCCACAGATGGGAAAACCAAGGGAATCTTATGGGTATAATCCCGACCGTCTGAGAAGACCACTTAAGAAAGAATGGTTCAATATTCAGTTCGAAAAACAGCACAACACATTATGGAATAAGACCATGAAAACTACTCAGGGTTCATTTCATGAGACCTGAAGACAGTCTATGCCCAGCTGCAACAAAAAAAATCACAATGCCACACCTTTAACTTCCAAAAAATGATAGGGTCTGCAGAAGATCCATTGTGGATCTACATTGCAAGTTATCTGGTAAAAGGCTACCCACAAAGACACCACATCACTGCTTGCATGCCGCATCAGGGTAAGAGAGATTATGTCTGTTAGTGGACATTGATAACCCCAATAAATGTAATGAAGCTGATATAGCTAATTGTCTTGTGAGTACTTGACCTAATCCATTTCCAGAACAGTTCTAAGCAGCATAACTATTGTTAAAGATCAGAGGGCTTATTAAAAAACTACTGGAGATTCAAACCAGCTGACATAAAAAGATAGAGCACAGTCCTTATTACAGAGTCTGACGTGGAAGACACACCACCAGGCCTGTTATGACGCTTTTCCACTGGCGCAAGGAACTGTTCCGCACTGTGAACAAATCTTTTTCCATTACAAATAAAGAGATCCATACCCGAGTTGTACCCGAGCTGCTCTATAGCAGGGCCAAATATGGGCCGCAACCGAGCTGACTGTGTTACTGCTTTCTGATCGCTCGAAATGTCATCACAACATGGAAAGAGGCCATTGCTTTTTTACTATCTGTGCTAAATAAATAAATAAATAAATAAATAAATAAATAAATAAAACAAACAAACAATGGAGATGCAAACTAACAATTGGGAAGTCGATAAAGTACATCTGTTTGGGGCAAAGATAAATTTCACTGGGAGTTTTCTAGGATACTGACAAATTTATCTTTAACACTATGAAAAAAGTAAAAGTGTACCAAGACATCACTAAGTTCGCTAGGTTAAGTTTGTGTCGCACGGCTAAAGAATGCTGAGAAAAAATTAAAAACTCAAACAAGACTATAAATTATGAAAGGTCACAATTACAAAAGTGGCTCTGACAGAAAAACTTCCCGCTGGCTCGACTCCATGGACGCGGTTTTGGGACGACCGGCCATAAACAGCGTGGAGCGAATTGAGTCAGAAACTCAGTTACCGGGCTGAGATACACTGGAACATCAAAGTGTGCTGCAAGTTCTGTACCATCGCAGTATGGTTCAGGTACAGTACGGTTCCTGTATGCCTATGGAAAAGTGTCTATAGATTCTCACACGTCTTACAGAGCAGTAACTTTTTTTCTAACTGTACAATGAATGGAACTGTACAGATCAACATATAAAAGTCATAACATAATGAGCCAAATAAATAATCCGTTCTATACCTAGTAATTTAATACTCATCCTGTTTATTTTTAGTTTAGCTTATTTTCTTTTTGTTGGAGTATAAATCACATTGTAACTGCGTTCAAACAAATGCCAATATCAAAATGTATTCTTTTTGTGACCACTATAACAGGTTACCTGTTCCATCCCTCATTTATGTTAGCATTATGGTCTCTTGCTTCATTAAAATGTGGAATAACTGTTTGAAAGTACTTGTGTGTTGCTGTTGTTCACTGAGGGTAGCCGTTGGCTTACAGTCATTATAGAATCACAAATAATGCACTATACGCCAAATTTAGAGCCATTTGTGTTTTAGCCATAGGGTGCAAACCATCCTACAATGCATTATTTTTGTGTAGGAGTCAAGATGTTGTGACCTAATCAGGTTTTTATATAGGGAGCTTTTCTTATGACTAAATTATAAAGGTAAGATTTTTTCATCAGTAATGTATTCAAGAATGTGAATGTAACAGAAGTACTGCCTGTTGTGAAGATGTAATATTGTTAGTTATGGGATTGGAAGGTTGGGAGGGGAAGGTAAAATTATCCTTAGGACCCTGGGAATGCACACCCTGAGGTTGTGTGGCATCAAGGATAGCACAGTGTGAATCATAGCCTTGATATTATTTGTGATATCGCACTCCCTTTCATGGGCTATTGCTTATGCATTCAACAACCCCTTCAGATTGGTACTTAGTAGAACCACCATTACTGTTGAGTCTCTACCAGCTTTGCTCACTTTTTGGCAGTGATTTTCACCTATTTTTCTTTTACATTTGCTCCAGACTGTTCAGATTAGTGGAATGACTCTTGTGGACTGTAGTTTTCATATAATGTGACAGATTCTTGATTGTATTGAGATGTAGACTTTGACTTGGCCATTGTAGAACATTCACCTTGTTGTTGTTCAACTACTGCTGTGCTGCTTTGGCCTCGTGGTGGGCATTATTGTCCTGCTGAAAGGTGACGCATCTCGCAAGCAGACTGACTTGCAGCATCTCCCTGTATTTTGCACCAACCATCGTTCCTTTAATTTAAAAAAATGTCCTGTTTCCACAGAGGAAAACCCCACACCATGATGCTAAAACTCCATGCTACACTGCTGAGGTCATGTTGTATGAGCAATGGGGAGAGTTAGGGGTACCATTTTACCATAAGACTACCCTTATAATGAGCTTATAAATGATTTAGGTTGTTAATTAGGCCATAGACAGTTTATAAATCATTAATAAGCAGTTATAAACAAGTTATAATAGTTGTCATACATTGATGCAGACTCACTATTTAGAAAGATCTGGTGTTTTAATCTCATCTGACCACAAAACCTTATGTTTATGTTTACATTCTTCTTCTTATCTAGAGCAATGTGCATGGATCTCAAATTCCCTTTCAACTATGTGCAGTTTCTCTTACATAAACAGAACATTTTTTATTACATACACCAGTATCACTTTGATTTCATTCATTTTGATGGTCAGTCATTTATAAATTAATTATGATGCAGCACAAAATACCAAAAGTACATTTGTTTTCCAGATAAATCTGGTGAGCTTTGAGGGGGTCGAACTCCTTTAGAAGGCACTGTATATGCACGCTACCATTAAAATGGAACAGATTATGAGCAGGAATTTCATAAACTAAGTTGAAGTTCAGTGCTTGAGTGGTCGAATTTATCACCGGGAGGTTGTTCTTTGGTCGAAAGCTGTCAGCCCACTGAAAACTCAAAATCAATTAATTAATGAAGGAGGTGTGAAAGTGTGTTGTTGAAGCATAAAATCTGTCATTCGGCCACAATGCGTATTGACAAGGGTCATTAACTTAGAAAATGAGATTATTTTGTCAATGGGATCCATGTACGCCAGCACACTGTGCTGTGTATAAATCAACACAACGTGGACAGACGATGTGAGTGAAAAAAACAAATAAACCCCAAAGTACGCTCTGTTCCTTAGTCATGCATTTGCATGGCAGCCGCTGTTTACTGGTCTGTACTCCTACCATCTAGAATCAGCCTAAAGCCATTAGACTGATTGGTCAAAAGCACAAACCTCTGTTTATTTTTTTCTCTTCCTTCTATTTCCCCGTGTTTTTCCTTTGCTCTCTCACAACCTTTTCCAGCTGAACCTCGCTGTGACTCAGATGTCTTTGCCACTTGACACAGCAGCCCTGGATAAGTGGCTGTGGCACAGTCCTTCACCGCTGGCCAGTCAGCCGTGGTTTCAGGGCTGATGGGGGAGTCCTATGGCCCCCTGTGGTAAGCTCTTTTTTCCTAAAGCAGTGGGCCACCTGCCCACGGGAGCCTGCAGAGGGACTGCAACTGACAGATGGACTTCATTGGCAGTAGCCATGAATGATTCGGTCTTTTGCATCAGTTCTTTTAAGCGATTTGGTTGAGATAAAAAGGATAAAATCTTCATGGCGTATGCTACAAGATACAAAGACAGCTGGTGGCCTGGTGATTAGGTAGTTACCTGTGTGAACAGAAGGTCATGGGTCCGAATCCCAGCCACTGAGGTACTCTTGAGCAAGGTACCGTCCCCACACACTGCTCCTCCGATACTGCGTCGCTGGCTGCCCACTGCTTCACTCAGGTGAATGGGTTAAATGCAGAGAAAGATTTTGATACTATTCACAATGTGTGGTGTGTTCATGTGTGACAAATAGACTTATTAGTTACTTACAATGCTGGTGAGATTCATACACATCTTGGGCATAGTGACCTTCGGCTCATGTGCAGCCGCTCCAGAGCATCCTATTCTATTGACACTGCTTTTCTATAGATATTATATATTATACAAGCTGTGTGTGAGCATTTAAATGCTTCTGTCAGCAGTGGGTCCATCTGGGTCCATAGCTGAATTCACTAAACTGGACATATTTAGACATACAGTGCTGTTTGCACATACTGGTGAATTAGTTTAGTTGCAATGGATGGGTTTTAGCATTTGGCTTATTACATTCAGTGAGAAGTAATATATAAGGATGTGTAATGTAATCACACCCAAAGCCTACGCACAGAGTAATTTACTAAAGTTCAACTCAGTTCCTCACTAAACTCAACCACCTGGTAAGCTCAATCAGCCAGCGAGTGACTCTTTTGCCCTCAGGTTATGGGTATAAATGTGAATGGGTTAAATGAAGAGAACTATTTCACACTGTTCACACTGTGTGCTGTGGTGTGGTGTGCTCACACGCAACAAAATTGGCCACTTTACACTTTACAATCACAGCTTAGAGCTGCAGCTATGCACATGCTCAAAGAACTCACTCTGGGCGGCCCGTTAGAGGCAGCCAGAACTTGCTTGCCAAAGTAGGAACAACCTCTAAATTCACTTACACTCTCTCTCTGTAGGCCGCAGCTGGTTTCCTCTTTCCATTAAGTGTTTGTGCCTTGCACATTCCAAGTCTGACTGCATTAGAGAGCAGAAGTAGCTCACATCAGACTCACTCACTGAACCGAATCTAATTGTACATGAAGGAGAATAAAGTTGACTCGACTTTGAATCGATGAATCATTAAAAAAACAGACAGTTCAAAAGACCCGGTTTGGTAAACTGAACCTCACTGCCCATTACTAAGCAGCAGCGGTTGTGAAGGTAGCTGTAGAATAGTGGAGGAGAACGGGGCACAGCAGAAAAGAGGCTTATTGTGAATGCAGGGATGTGGGTGGAGGAAGACAAAATGGAAGGGGTGGCAAGGGAAGAGAAAACAAACCCTGGGGAAATCTGTAATCCAACAGTGAGGAAGAGCTGGCTGGGAGATGCCTCAGTGTGACAAGACGGATCTAAGGAATAAGACAGAGAAGCAGGGAGAAAGACGGAGAGCTTGTTGGAAATGTGAAAAAGAGATCTTCAGAATTACAAACTAGTGAAACAATGCCACCATTAGGACTGGAGGAAGTCTATTTCGAGAAGTGACTATCTATCTTTCTAGATCAACTGCTCCAAGCCCAACTCTCGCAGTTCCTCCTCCTCAACCAAACCCTCAGAATAAAACTCTAAATGGAACCAGGCCTATAGTTAACAATATGTACCAATGCACATAAGCTTTTGTTAGCTGGGCAATTAACTGGTTGCCATCTTTCAAAGCTACATTATATGGTCTAAAGTATGTGGACCTTTCTAATCAGTGGGTTTAACTATTTCAGATATCTATTCAGCTAGTCTTTTGCTGACAGGTGCATAAAAATAAGCACACAATTATGTAAAGTCCATAGACAAACACTGTTAATAGAATGGGACACACCGATGAGCTCAGTGACACTGGAACACGGGATACAGCCTTTTCAACAAATCTATTTGACAAACCTCTGTCCTGCTAGAGCTGCCCCTGTAAACTGTAAGTGCTGTTTTTGTGATATATAAGAATCCATGATCAACAACAACTCAGCTGCAAAGTAGTAGGCCTCACAAACTCAGAGAATAGGACCACCAAGCACTGAAGCATGTGGTGCATAAAAATCATTGCCTTCACCTGCATCAGTATGCACGAGCATCATACTGCCTCTCAAAGTAGCATTAGCAAAAGAGCTGCTCATCAGGAATAGAACATTGTGGAATGGATTTGCATACCTGAGTGGTTGCAAACAGCCAAAGATCACCTTGTGCAATGCTAAGCATCAGCTGGAGGGTTTAAAGAACTCTGCCATTGCAATCTGGAGCAGCAGGAACACGTTCTTTGGAGTGACTGAGAGAAAAATCTGTGTTTGATAGAGGCCATAAGAACACTATTTAGCTGAATGCCAAAAAAGTTTGGTGGAGGAAGAATAATGGTCTGAGGGTGTTTTTCATGTTTAGTTCCTCTTAGTTCCAGTGAAGGGAAATTGTAATGCTACAATATATACATGCTAGAGAATTAGATACCTTCTTTTACAACTCGGTTTAGGTCCGGCTGCAACATAAATAGAGACATCTGTGCCCTCTCGGTTCCTCAACTTCACACTGAACCAGCATTTTAACAGTAGTTGATTTTATTTTTATTTAGTAGGCCAGGCATTGATATAATTAAAAAAAATGTTGAAATGCAAGACGTAACTAAAATAAGGAAATTGCAAAGAAGGAAAGGAGAAATATAAAATAAGCAAAACTTTTGGTAAACACAAATTACCTGTCAAAGAAAAGAAAAAGTACAACAACTAACCTAACTCTCTAACTAAGACAAAAACCAGGTTAAACAAAAAGATCCTCCTCCTTGACTTGCACTTGACTTAAACAAGAATATAAAACACCTCATAGAATACACACTTTGATAACACCACCACATACGCTGTTTCAAAGAAAGTCTAAACTCTCAAATTAGTTATAACAAGCAATTCATGACAACTGAGCCCTTGGAAAACATTTTACAGACTCTCAGCCTGAGGCTTTCAGGTCAGTCAGGGGATGTGACAGAAACCACATTAGAAGCAGAGCATCCTTCAGCTTCCTCCCACTGACATCCCTTTCAAAGGAGAGCTCCCCCTGCTGGTGACCAAGCCCATCAATCTCCTACGAGTCTGCAGTTAACTTAGGGGGAGCTACATGCACAAAACAAATCCATGTTACACTTGTTCTTTGATACTGTCTCAGAGTTTCTGTATTATTCATAGATTGATGGTATATTTATTTTCAACTGCTGCCCACCTTTTGCACATATAAAGCACACAATTACAATCCAGTTTTTGTTACTTTTCACCTGACTCCTGATGCAACATTTGCACAATTTTTTGGATGTTATAAATTACCATGTACCAAATTGCAAATCTAGTTTAGAGTTTATATTTCTATTTTATTTACATATGTGTATTCTATGGGTCTTTTTGTACTGTGTAAAATCTGGAGGCACGCTGTCTCATCTCACTGTATACGTGTATATAGGTGAGATGGCAATAAATTTCACTTTGATTTTGACATTACACTGCAACAGAACAATAAAGCTACACATTATGACCCATAGGATCGTAACAGCTTCCAGTGTTGTGGGAACAGTTTTAGAGAAACCCCTTTCCTGTTTCAGCATGACGCTGGCCTCAAAGTGAGCTCCATAAAGAAATGGTTTGTCGAATTTGGTTTGGAACTTGACAGGTCGGCACAGAGCTCTGACTTCAACTCCATTCATTACTTTTGAGAGGAACTGGAACACAGATAGTGCTCATAGCTTTGAAATAAGCACATATAGGCCCTATATACACATGGTTTTAAAATGCATCTTGGGCAATCAGATCACAAGTGGACAGCCGAAACACATCGCTGATTGCACTTGTGTCTATCAGTCTTCAAGATGTCCAGCTGACCACTTGTGTTCAGATTTCATTGCTGCCTAAGTCACTTCCGCTAGAATCTCGCACCAACTATTTAAAAAAAAGCAACAAATTTTCAGAATTACAACATACTATAATACTGTGCAACTGTAGTTTTCTTAAAAACTACATTATTTAAAACAGCTTTACAGCTGGAGTCAGAATCCAGGACATCACCTTCTACTAGGCAAAACACTGGATGCTCATTGAATACTTCGTCCAGCTCCTGAGAAAATGGGTAAAGAAAATGTAAAGAAAATCCGCAATGAATTGAACTGAATAACTACGGCAGTTATTTGGTTTGATTTGGTGTTGTTTTAATACTGTAGGCCTAATATAATCCTATATAGGTCTATTACAAGCCAATACAATATTGTTCTTTTATTTCATTGTAAACGGAGAAGCTCAGACTGCTGAATCAGCAACTAAAATAAAACATATTGTTTCTAATCCTGGAACAGAAGAGTCAACCTCATCCTAAACATCACCTTTCACATAAGAGCAATGTTTATCCTAGTGCTAAACCACTCTGTCCTCTGTTGTTCTGCTGGTACCCATGAGCATCTCCTCCTGCCAGTGCCTTTTCTGAAGAATGACGCGATAACAATGAAACAGTATTGCCTCTGTTTCATCCTGTGCTGCTGTGGCATTGAATTAGAAACTCTCAGAGAGTTTCTGCAGGCCAGCAGTGCTTAGTCTCAGCAGCTCCAGCCTGAGCCTCTCTGTGGATCCGTGCTCATTGTGGACTCTAATGAAATCCTCTGAGGTGAGACAGGATGCCGTTATTGAGATAGATGGCATTTTTTTTCCGCTCGCCGCCTGTGCCAAACAGGCAAAGCACTTTCATTCGATAAGGCAAAAGGAAAGAATAGCACTAAAACAGAACAGACACGGTCAGATTAAGAAATAATTCTGACACCTTCTTCTCAAAGTCGCCTCCTATTTGTGCTCTGTACACAACCTTGGAAAACCATATCATTTCTGTTGACAATTTCCACAGACTGGTGCGACGATTCTATTCTTTCACGGATTTCTGGCTTCAAGTATTTTTAGTGCGTTTGAGGCGGGATGGTAACACATCAAAGATCCGCAAACCGCGGGGGGGCGTCCTGTACAATTATACGCTCACCTCTTACTGTAATACATAGAAGAAAAAGAGAAAAGCTTTATTCAAGCTTCATTAAGTACGGGTTTTCTTTGGGCTCATTATAAAAAAAAAATCTCCCAAGAAACTGAAGCCTAGCTTTTCCGTCTCAGTAGCCAATTGTGTTTTACAGTGGAGACCCCCAAAAAGGTTTGGAAGATTAGAGTGGGATACACATACTCCACATAACTGAAAAAAAGCTCGTGTGTTTTTAAACCTGGTTCCAGAAACACATATCTCAACTATATTGAGGCGTTTAAGACTGTGACTATAGCAAAAACTTTAACATCAGTAAAACAAGAGACAGAATCAAGACGAGGCCTGTGTACAGACATTTTGTGGGGATATGAATTGAACTAATCAATACACTGCATATAGGAGACAATCTCATGAGGAGATACAGTCTAATCATGTTTCCACAGATGCCAAGTGGTCAATGCGAGGTCAAGGAGTCATTAACCCCCCAAAACTGAAGTTTGGGGGGGGTGAGTGGCAATGCTCCTCAAAATTTGATAAAACCACAAAAATTGAGAAACGCCTTGGGAGTGAAACTCATTAGAACATTCTGGAAACAGTGGTGATAGTGAACATGCACACTATTTACAGCCTTAGACTTAGGTAAATTAACTTACCTAAGCCTAATGCTATAAATAGTTTGTATGTTTGTGCTTCTATTGATATAATTTAATTTTCCGTTAATGAAATACATCATCTGAATGAATGCAGGACATGTTTACAGCTAATTTAATCAATTTCCCCATTTTCCGTGATATGGTCATAATATTCCAAGAGATGACAGCTGTGAAAAGTGATGTTATCTTCATTATCTCTTGTTTTGTTCTGGTAGTTTATAGGGACTGTGTTAATCAACAGAAACTAGCACAGAAATGTAAACTATCTTTTGCACCCTCAGTGCTTAACCTGAGTTGGCTCCCATGCATGTTTCAGAGGAAAGCAGAAGTGGTGTCAGCAGTTCCAAGCAGATTTACTACTCAAACAGAGTTCTCATCTTCAGCATTCTGTGACATTATCCACTACGCTATCTAATTTTTTTTAACCAATTAGTTATTACTCAATTTTAGAACTTGGTTTAGTGAGTTATTCATGCCCCTTATGCTGCATACTGATTAAAATAACCATGTAATGCAATGGGATGTGTTCTTAAAGAGGTTGTTATGGGTTTATTGGGCAGGATTTCTAGAATTGTTGTGACAAGTCACAGTTGAATAAGGCTGTACTGCACCAGAGGGGGTGCTCAAAATTGATGAAGCTAATGGAACTCGAGCTGACTCCCTAGCTCCCTAGCTGAGCATCGTCTTGTGAAATGCCTGTTGAAATGCATGCCGGCCAAGAGCGGAGAGTCTGACGGAAAAGGGCAAAGGCTCAGGCCTCCATCCTCAGGTCTTTTTATGCACTTACCTGGTTAAGACATGCTTAGACAAAAGTAGTTCATATGAATTTTGACTGTACTTTTGCCTCTTTGTGACACGAAGTGAGACGAGTGTGTGATGAGCTAGACATTCTTCAGTTACTACCAGTTCCCTTATCTGTTAGCTACATTAGCCTCAAAACTCCCAAACTAAACAAAGAACGCTCAGACACTGAATAATTCTTGGCTGATAGTTTGCATTTGAGGTCAGGGGGAAAATTGTGTACATTTGATTTTTCGCCAAACCATTCCTTCAATCAGCTTAGACACTCAAATATGAATGAAGAGGCTGGCTAAGGAGTTAAGTGGGCAATTTCCTCAATTTAGTTCCTGTTTACTCAGCATGAATTCTTTGAGAAGGAAAATGCAAGTTGTGGAAGGATTGGGGGGTGGGGTACGGTTCATAATGTTCCATGAATGAAGTGCTTTAAGGACACAAACCGGGAGGTCAGGACCATTAAGTGGGAATGAAAAAACCTCATAAACAAATACAAGCGTACCTCTGTCATGTCGCCTTGTGAGGCTAATGTCTGACAATCTGCAGCCAGTCAAAAGCTGCATCGCAAGCGCTGCTGATTCATAGCCTGCAGAAGAAGATCTGTTTATTCCTGATAAATCTTGCCACTGCCTTCCAGCAGCCTTTCATATTAATTCATCTTAAGCAAGCAGGAAAAAAATGTGAGGATTTCTCAAATGAAGTCACTGAATATTTCATTTCATTCTCTGGGTTTATGTAGGACAATCCAATTTATTATGAATTCATTATAAGCACGAGGGGGGACAGAACAGCTCCATTGTGGAGGAAATGCCACAGTTGCCATTGTGGAGCATCCAATTACAGGCGGGTAGGTCAGATTCCCCCTCACTGTCTGATAATATCAGTACATTTCTGTTCAGCAGGAGGAGATGTGAGTCCTAAAGCTATGATAGATAAGAATACGAGTGGCCAGGTGATCTGGAGGAAAATAAAAAAGGAAAAGGAAAAAAAGGTAGGATGGGAGAATCTGTGGCACAGCACTTGCTGAGCTGTAGGAACAAAGCTCCATAGAGGATCAATATCAATTTACTAGGATTCTTGAGCTGGCTCTGAAGTTTTTGGCTTTCTAACTTAATCTAGTTTGCTCCTTAATGGGCCTCTCAAAGGAAAACTGGTTTCCAGGGGCAGACTGTGATAGGTCAGGATTCCAAATTGGGTCATTCCTGTTAAGCTGTGACTTTTCTGTCCATGTGATTTATTTACTTATATTTTCTCTAAAATGAGTCACATATTAATAACAAATGGCATAAATGACATATTTTGGTCTTCTTAATCACCTTAACAGAGATAATAGACACTGACCTTTAGACCAGGAGCATCATGGATCCGTGCTGGAAGCCAACAAATGGTAAATCAGCGTCATACGGCTAAACAACTCCTTATATGGAAGTTCCCCCGGTTTGTGTTGGTGCTCGAGGTGTCAGGAATACCAAACAAAGCTCAGCATGACGTCTATGTCGCATACAACCAAAGTTATTGTAATTTAAAAAACACGTAATAATACAAAAAGGCGTCACAAGCAAATCCCCACAAAGAACAAAAAAGTGAACAAGTTTCTTTTATTTTAAGTCTTAGAAACAAACGGAAAAAACAATATATTTGAACCAGGGAGAACTTTCAGGATAGTCTCACAAGTGGGTGGGGAAAACCCACCGAGGGAGGGGGTCCGGAGAGCGGCCGAGCGCCGGCGCGCCGAGAGAAAGAGCAGCAAACGGCGAGCATGTAGGAGAACCAACACCGGTTCTAGACTGTTTTACACTGTTTATATTTACTGAAATCAGATTTTACTACTAGACTCTAATGGCTAAAAATTTGCTTAACTTTTTAATAGATCTATGCACTCAATTTGATCATGTCTACAAAGAACTATGAAAACTATGAACTATGAAATGATTAAACCTCCAAAATATTCTTTAATTTTGTTACAGATGAGGCTAAACTGCTCTAATCAAGTTATCAATTATTGTCATATACACAAAGTACAGTAAACAAATTACAATGAAATTCTTACTTGAATGCTTGTCCACAGACAACAGGCAATTAACATTATACGGGGCAACATTACAATACGACAAATGCTAAACACAAAATAATTACTACTGAGTACTATGCTACTATATCTACCATATACGATATACATATAATACTTATATATAAAATAAATCATGCATATGAACCAAGTGAAACTATAGTCAGTTTTTACCATTTTCTTCATTTACTGTGTGTCCCTAAAGTCTTTTTCCACCCTGTTAGTGTGTACAAAAACAGCTTCAATTCCACTGAGACCATTTTCAGGAAGTGACATTACTATTTTTTTTTTCCCTGTGGGAATTCATCTGTGCAAACCGAGGTCAGCTTCAACTGTCTGCCCTCCCTTATTTAGTTTTTGAGATGTTATCAAGCTTTTCTTAAAATTACACCCAGTTAGACGGTGTTACGGAGAGTTCTGTTTGTCACTCAACTAACCACAGCTAATTTAGTTAAAACGTTTATAGAGCCAAGAGTGTGGGAATTGTATTAGAATATAAAAACAATAAAAAGAATGATATATTTTATATAATTCTTTATTGTTTATAAATATATTACTTATTGCACAGTATTACTAGAATTAACATACACATTAATAAAGTAAATCGTGACTTTATGTATCAGTTTTATGTACTTCTTTAGATTAAATCAGTAGGCTGACAATGTAGTTCTTCTGACTCATAAATCTTTTTAAAAAACGTTTTACAGTTTGCTTGTTCATTTGCATTCATCCTAATGTTAACTTGTGTTTTGTGGCTGAAAGACATGCTCAGATAAATGCCTTTAAATTATTTGCACAGGTGCACACAATTGAAATTGTGTCTCTAAGATTGGTGTTTCACCCTGTTGTATTTCACCAAAACATTATTAAATAATAATTTGACAGCAGTGTTAAATGCTTGAAATATTTATGTGTTCTTTTGGGAAGTGAGTAGCAACAACAGCATAATTACGTATTTGTGCAAAAATGATTAATAATGAAGACAGTTTATTAGTCGACAACTGTTTTGTCATTCTTTCAAGAATAAAAAGATACTATAATGGCGTAAAGGACATATGTTGTCAAAGAAAATGTAATTGTTTAACATTTATTAACATTTTGTGATAACTATGGACAAGTCCCTGAAAAGGCGAAATAGTTTCATTGCCAGTGTCATTTTTTGAGTCTCTAAGCTTGGCTAGCATTTTTTGTGAATGGTTGCCACTACTCTGATAGAATGGCAAAAACATGTCCATCAGTTCCAAAGCCACAATGTTACCGGATACCAGGAATGTCCCAGTTACATGACAAGAACATCCCATCCTGTCAGGCCTCTCCTTTCTCCAGGACCAGTGAAAGGAGCACTTCACCCAAATACATTTACATGGATAAGAATTGCTCAAAGCTAGTGAGCAGGTGGGTGGCAATCATGCACTCATTTACACAATGCTAACTACTAGCTTTTACTCATGAATCATTAATGTTTTCATGACTTGTTTTTATGTGAGGTTTATAAAGATTTCAGGGATTTAATTCTTTGGTTGGGGTAGTGGGTAACATCACTGCCTTCTAAGCAGGAAATTAGGGTTTGATTCCTACCCTGAGTGACAAACCACATTACGTCAATATGAGTCCTTGAGCAAGACTCCTAACTACATTTGCCTACATCTGTGATACACAAAAGAAAAATGGTAAGTCGATTTGAATAAAAGCATCTGCCAAATGATGGCTCTCTTTAGAGGTACTTATTGTGTTATTGTATCAACCCAAGCCAGTGAAGAAGAGCTGTTGTGTGACACTGCCCAGCGCTAGTGCATCAGAGCTGTCGATAGTTGTTGAATTTGCTATGCAGAATAATAGTACCACATTTTTCAAACAAGAGGAGAGACAACTCTACCACTTCAGCAGGCTAGTGATCCCTCCATCCCCGCCACATCCCATGACTTTGTACAAAAAATTTACGTTTACGTTTACGTTTACGTTTACGTTTACGTTTACGTCATTTAGCAGACGCCCTTATCCAGAGCGACGTACATCGGTGCTTTAGTAATCCACATC
>JBBPCZ010000007.1:1134951-1149530 GCA_037974445.1 Brycinus macrolepidotus
ATACATATATATATATATATATATATATATATATATATATATATATACACACACACACTCATTGGCTGATCTCCTCTGTGATTGATGCCTCTCCTCTTTCCACTTTCAGTCACTTTCAGTCACTTATTGATTTATCCATTGGTCTCCCAGAAGCACTGTCCCCAAGGGCTAACATTACTGATATTTTGGGCATTGCTGCCATCAGCAGTTTGTTTTGCTTGTAATGACACTTCAGACTCAACATACTTCAGTGATAAACTCATAACATGGCAGTAGCTGGAAGTTGTTTGTTGGGTTTATGAAGAGAGCTATCAATGAAACTTGCCACTTAAATGCTCTGTTTGAACAACAGGGCTACAATTGTGACAGTTATAGCAACATACAGGTCACAAGCAGCTGGGCTTAAGCCTGGGACTACAATGGTTTGAAAGGTCAGACTAGGAAAATGAGTTAATAGCATAAATCAGTGGTGCTGTTAATGTGCTAAATGAGGATGACCAAAAAAAGTAGTAGCTGGGAAAACTAAAAAAAAAAAAAGTCTCAATGCCACATGTTGCCTTGATGTTTGACAACACAATAAATAAACAAATAATTAAATAAATAAGAACTTTTGAATGGTGCAATCACCTAAGCATTGCCCCTGTCATTGGGAGGCTGCAGGTTTGAACCTCAGTAATGCCACAGCAATGTATGACCAGATGTCCAGAAGAACAAAATTGTCCATCCTTGATGCCAGCCAACATGGTCCAGCATAGTAGCATCATGTGGTGGGGCACAAATAACTAGTGAGAGGAATTGGCCATGCCAAAACTGGAGAGAAAAATTACTTACAAATTTGTAATATTAAAAATACAGTTCTTAAAATAAAATTTTTTTGCCACAAGCTGAGTGCCCAGACCCTTTGGAATTTGGAGATATCCCTTTTCTCCACTTCCTGCCCCTCCTGCCTCTTAGCTGCTCCAGCTTTTTCATTAGTTTTTATGCTGCTAAATAATG
This sequence comes from Brycinus macrolepidotus, assembly GCA_037974445.1. Classification (NCBI taxonomy): domain Eukaryota; kingdom Metazoa; phylum Chordata; class Actinopteri; order Characiformes; family Alestidae; genus Brycinus; species Brycinus macrolepidotus. The sequence continues at coordinate 1,135,948 of JBBPCZ010000007.1, forward strand.
AACGTTCAGGCTGTGATGAAGTGCATCTGTGGGGAGTCCAGGCTGCGTTTGCTTATGATTTACGCTCTTTTCATTTACAGGAGAGCCAGCACTGGGGCGTTTCCTGCTTCTCTTCATCTGATTTTTTTTCTTCTTCACCTTTTCTCCCTTTCTCTTTCCTCCTCCAAGCCAAGCAAGAGGATGAAGGCACGTTCTGGATTTATGGCTGTCTCACGTCTCCCTCTGCATGGACCAGACGTTTTTGCACCACCCGTGTGTTCATATGGCCATGTTAGCAACCTGCAAAGCCACCTATCATGAAGAAACATTCCTGAACAGGACCTTGTTCTGAAAATAGCTTTGGGGGTGGGGGGGTGGGGGACTAGGTTGTGGGGGTTAGCCTCAAGCCAGCTGCAAACTGTGCGATAACAGCAGGCTTATATGTTTACATTCGTATTTATATTTACATTTACATGCATTCGTTCGGCACACACTTTTTATCTAAAGGACTTTACAGGTGAAGTGCAGTTCAAATGCACAGCTGTGACAACTTGCAAGTGCTACATGACTATGTTTCCATTTCAGGAGCAGTGCAGGGCGGTTGGAGGAGGTACCTCCAGTGGAAGGTGAAAGGTTGGTGCAGATAAACATGATGCAAAGAAAACATAGCATAACATAAACATGGCATCAATATACAATACAGATTAAAATCCCAATATTTTAGCCAGTAATGCAAGATATAATGCTACTGAAGTAGTGGGGAACCCTCTAGGCCTTCTAGGCCATCAGAGAAGACTTAACATAAATATAACTACCTATAAATATTTCTATTCGGTGGGACTAGTATGAAAAGAAACAAAACATCACTGTGGCTCCCAGTAGTTCAGCCTTCTAAACACTGATCCTATCATCACACGATCACAATTTCAATCCTCTGTGATGCCACAGGTATCTGTGGCTGGGAGTCCAAAGGCACTTTTCGATAAGTCTACAAGAACCGTAAGTCTACACTGAACTGTACTGTGATGGTTCTGAAGTTGTATCAGATTTTGATGTTCTAGTGTATCTCAGTCCGGTAACGGAGTTTCTGACTCAATTCTCTCCACAGTTTATGGCCGGTCGTCCCAAAACCGCGTCCACGGGGTCGAACCAGCGGAAAGTTTTTCTGTCAGAGCTGCTTTTGTTATTGTGGTTTTTATTATTTATAGTCTTGTTTTAGTTTTTACAGTTTTATTATTTATAGCCTATTATTTACATTTTTTTTCTGCATTTTTTATCCGTGAAATGAAAACCTAACCGAGCTTACTTGTTAGTGATGTCCTGGTTCACCTTCAGGTTTCTCACAGCGTTAAAGATACATTTGTTAGAATCCCAGAAAACTCCCACTGAAATTTTATCTTCAGCCCAAACAGACAGTCGAGCTTGTACTTCGTTGAATTCTCAGTTGTTAGTATATATCTCCATTATTGTTTTATTTTTCTTTTTTACACAAACAGTAAACAGACAATGGCCTCTTTCCATGTTGTGATTACACTTTGACCAATCAGAAGGCAGTATGCTTATTCTAAAGCAATATTGTTATTGCACTGTCCTGTGCAATAAGAATATGATTCCAGGACAACATATGCACATGTGCGATAATATGTATATGTAGTGCAATATTTTCATTCTGGTAAACTAAGTTTCACATCCCACTCACATTGGTGTTACTCCGCTACATTGTCTATTTATTGTCTATTTATTGTGGTGTTCTGTCGTCCCTGGAATTCTATTCAGTGCTGCTAACTGCCTCCTGTGCAGTATAGTCCAATACTCATCACTCCAGACGGTTTCCGTAATGTCCACACTTGCTGTCTATTTATTGTCTGCACTCTGTTGAATGTTGTATGTTGTTATATGTTGCACTGTGGTCCACGGAGAAACGTTGTCTCACCTCACTATGTACATGTACACAGCTGCTGATGACGATAAAGTAACCTTGAACCTTGAACCTTGATGCAGTCAGCTCAGCTGTGGCCCACTTTTGGACCTGCCGCTCAGTTTCGGTTCAGGTACGGGTCTCTATTAGTAATGGAAAAACATTTGTATGCAGTACATCGTGGTTTCTTGTGCCAGTGGAAAAGCAATACAAAAGAACACAATTGATTGTGAATGCAAGCATCAGCCCAACTAGGTTTAAGTCAGTTGTTAGAAATGGAAAACAGCAGCAGCAGCAGCAGCTCTGAACCAGTTTTTTTTTACAGAAAGAGTCACTGTAAAACTATAACACATTAAGGTAAAATATACGATTGTCTGTTACAAGCTTCAGTCAAAACAGATGGAGATTCTACAGATTTTTATATGCCTTAGATATCGGTGTTTAATCTAGAACAGATGGAAATATTAATCTAAGCTTATATTAGTTCAGGGCTTGGCAGAAATGAACATTATTATAGAGGTGAGTTTTGACATTTATGGCATTTATGGCCCAAAGTGAAGCCCTAATTGTCTTGGTTCTCCATTGCTTGGACATTTATTGCCTGTCATGCTGTATGAGATAATGCTAATAAAACCTTGAATAAATTCTGTAGCAGATTGTGTGATAAGATTTATATTCACAAGCCAGATCATGTGATAAAGATTCTTTATTGTAAAGACCCACCTACAGTATGAGAAAATAACTACTCTCTGCTTCGGTCTTGAGACATTAATCAGTACTGAGGTAAAAATGCTCATTTTTCTGTTATGTGATAGAGAGCTGGGCCGCTTTAGGGCAGGTTACTACAGGCCAGGCTAATGTATTTAGGAAATATATTAACCTCTGTCAGCAATTACGTCATTATTATAATTTACCTTTTTTTCTACATACACAAATATATGCAGTGTTTGCACACAAGTGAAGTGTTAGCATTATTATTATTATTGTTATTATTATTATTATTATTATCCAAACATGCTCAAAAAAAAAAAAAAATATATATATATAGTCTTGTGAAAATAATATATAAAATGAGCTAAAAAGAATAAACTAATAATCTAAATAACATTCTACAGTAAATAGTGATGTTACGTTCAGTATATCAGTGTGTTCCTTGTGGAAGTCCAGTATTATGTTCTAATGTTAACATTGCTAGCAGAAAGACACACGGATGGAAATTGCACAGTGCTATGCATTTATTTATTTTCTTCAGTGGTTTCCTAAACCAATAGCCTCCAGAAACTTCAGTTTATCTAGAGAGAACAGCAAGTGTCTGAGTGATGTCACTTCACTGTCAGGTCCGGTTAAAGTAAATCAGTTGTAAACTAGAGCCATGCACTCTCGCTATGTTTTAACATGCACTGCAGGTTTGGTGAGCTCCTTAGTAAATCTGGCTGCTGGCGAGCAGTGGCACATTGAGCATTTTAATGGGCCGGGGTGTTCAGTCCTTACAACAACATGGAGAGTTTATCACCCAAACTTCTGGCAGGTTCCACGTTAGCAAAATCAGCAAGTAATAGGGTCTCTGATCAGGCCAACAATGATTAATGCAGAGAGTGAATTATACACAATTACACACAAAATACCAGAGAAAAGTGATACTGGAATGAATATTGGAATGAATATGAATATTTGTTGGAATGAACACATGGCCAAAGAGTTCTGTCACAATTAGCTGTGACTGTTTTGGACTGCCTTTAGATTACAGTTATATGCAAAATCTTTGTTTTGTTGATTTTTGTTGATTTTCAAAGTGAAAATAAGTTAGCATGTCCTCTAAACTTAAACATGACCTTTTCAACAAAAATTTATAAATATATTTAAAAATATAGTTCAAATATTTCACAGTAATAATTTAACATTTGTAGAAAAAAAATAAATGCCATAATTCAGAGTTGAGGCCAATTCAATTCCAGTTCAAACAAGGAATGGAACTGAAAGAAAACCACAGGAAACTGAATTTGAATTGAACTGAGTAGCACTGATTTCAATGAACTTTTGTCCATCTGAATTTGTTTTGCTGAGCATTTATATGCAATCTGCAAAATGTAGTGACACACATTTAAACCTTTCAGTATTTATTATACTTTTCAGATACCAAGTAATGTATGAAAAAGATACGATTACCACCTTCCTTTTAGTACAGAAGAGGTTCAGACTCCTCAGTTGCTTGTAAATTTGAGTGTTAATATCCACACATCCGTTTGTCAAAACAGTCCAATATCAGACAGAAAAGCAATCCAAAGTCAGTCAAAAATTTCTCCAATTTAAAACCCCCAGTCTCACAACTTCAACACAGACGCTTATTGACCTTCCTTTATACTGTTATGAACATTCACCTTGCATGGAATTCTGTGAAATGCTATTTTAATCAAATTTAGGGAGACATTATGGACAGCAATGCACAGAATGAAAAAATGCAATTCATTAAAAGACATTCATATTATTCTTTTAATATTATGAGAAATAAGAGTCATTTAAGAAATGCGAAATGAATTAGAACTTAGCATTCATTCTCAGTTCAGTTCATGAATGGCCCCAATCCTGGAATAATTTTCACACTCATCACAATTCAAGTTAACTTTTCCTCCAATATGTTATTTTCAGAAAATAAACTATACCTGTGCAATAATGTGTTCTCTACAGAGTATGTAAATTGATGAAAATCAACACACATATAATCAAGTTTAGATCCATTAGATCCATGTAATCTGTATGTACCCTCATTTTGAGGGCAGTCAGCGTTTTTCTCGCTTCAGTGATGTCCTTGCACTTGGAGACACAAACTGGTGTTTAGCAGCACACTTTTGGGAGTGTGATGCTGCAGTGATTTAGTATGGAGTCTTATCTCTGTCGTCCTGGACCATGAGGCGAGTTGTCATTGCCTAAGGGACCCCAGTCTCTCTCTGTTACTCTTCCTGTTTTCTTGTTTTCTCTTCACTTCAGTGACACTTCTGGAACCTCACATCACGATTTTCCACAGTGAGGACCACTGCTTTGCACTTGAATATCTCTGATCTCCCTAAAGCCTTGGGTCAACATACAAGTCCATGAGTTAACCCTTAGAACTCAGAGTGTATCCGTAAAATCTGATTTCAACAAATATAAACAGTGTAAATCAGTCTAAAACCGGTGTTTGTTCTCCTACATACTCACCGTTTGCTGCTCTTTCACTCGGCGCACTGCCGCTCGGCTGCTCTCGGGACCCCCTTCCTCCCACCCAGTTGTGGGCGGAGACTATCATGAAAGTTCTCCTGGGTTCAAATATCTTGTGTTGTTTTTCTGTTTGTTCCTAAGATCTAATATAAAATAAATTTTGGCATTTTTCTTCTTTATGGGCTTTTGAGTGTGATGCCTTTTTTAAAACCCCAGTAGCAGTTATTATTATTATTACATTTTTTTAAATTACAATAACTTTGGTTCTGCGTGACACAGGGACACCAAACAAAGCTGAGCATGACATCTGACGCCTCGAGCATCAACGCAAATTGGGGGGACTGTATTACCATTTGTTGCGCTTCCAACTTGGATCCATGCCTCTCACGTTCTAAGGCTTAAACTGTTTGAAAGATCTGAACCGAGTTGAAGACAGATCAAAAGTTTTTGGTTGTGGCTTTGATGATTCATTTAGTACAGTGATAACTGCGTGGATGGGTGTGCTGAAGCCAGGTCCATAGCTCCCCTGCGGTCTGGGGAGTAATGGCCAGCCTGCTCTATGACAAGTTGGCTGCCCACTGGACGAGCTGAGACAGCTGAGTCTCCCTGGCTTGCGGAGGCTGAAATTGTTGCAATTTTTAAAAAAAAGCCAAATGGACCCAGGTGAAGCAATCGATTTCAGCTCACTGAGGAGTCCAGGACAGCAATTGATGTCAAATCTGTTCAAAAATGAGTTCTTGGCCAGGCCACCAGATTGTCAGAGTTGCCATTGTTGTCAGAGAGCAACGCAGGGGAGGTTGAGTGTGGGACATGTTCACCCAGGCACAGTCGATACCAGTCCGTCAGGCAGCTGCCAATGGCCTGGGTTGCTGCGGAGGTTGCCAATTAGTATGCCCCCTTTTTCACGGCCCACAGAGAGCTGCGGGAAAGCACCCGACACACCTGTCAATATTTACTGTTCTGACGAAATGCATCATTCAGTGCCATCTGCTCCAGGTCTGTGTGCACTCAGGGGTCTGAAGTGGTGACACTTATAATGGACCCCTCCTAACAGGCATAATCAATTAATAGGCTCTGGGCAGCTGAAGGCAGCACAGTATACCAACATGAGCGTAAAATTTGAAGTTTCCACATCACTCAAACTAAATTTTCCTCTCTTTATTGTCTGACAGGAATTAATCAGATTAACACCACTGATCCCAGATGTAGTCGATCAGTAAAGACATGTTTGGTGTCCATATTTTGCTTCTGTAGTTTAGCACTTGATCTACATGTTGCTAGCAAGCACTAGGAGACAATAGTAATTCCTGTTGTCCCATTTTCCTGTGTGGCTTAGGACACAATATGACTTACTGTGAACTATAATATGGCGACAAATGAAAATTATGTTAATTTGATGTGCTGAACTGTTCTTTTACATGAACATTGGTACTGTTTCAAAAAATGACATTACTCCTTAGTCCATATATACAATAGATAGGCTGCAAAAAAAGCTCAGTTTGAACTGATCATGGATCGGGTGTCACATTCATGAAGACTTTTGAATATAACCACACATTCAGCGTACAATAGGTAGCGCCCTCTCATTTGCATAGAAGTGATATGGAGTGTTGTTACTGCTTTCTGTAGTGGAGTTATTGGAGTGTTCATGGCTGTCAAGAAATAAATGGGTCAGTGCAGCATTTCAAAGGATCCACACATCTAAAAGGAGTGAGCAAAGTGGCCAGATTATACCAGCACACACAAAAACAGCATGTTTAATTCTAAGGGGGAAAGAAAGGTTATGATGATTGCTTTTAGTACATAAAACACACACATATCATGAGTGAATTGTGCTGAGTTCTAGAAATTATGAAACATTATTTTAGTACAAACAAACTAACAACCTAACTAACTAACTAACTAATTATGTAACCAACTATCTAACTAATTAATTAAGTAAATGTGGAAAATGGGACCTTTATGACATGGAAATACTGCTTTCTAACAAAGTGCAATTGAATCATTTTGCAATAGTCTTCTGCGAATACAGTTAATGTTTCTGATGTGTGCTATGGCCTCTTTTTTCAATGTTAAGCAACTGAGTGACACACTACATGTGCAGCCTAGTACATCCATTTGTTTGATGATAAACTGAAATAACAGGGGACACAAGATGATAAGTAGTGCTTGTCGTATACACTGTTCACAGCCACTGAAAAATGTGTGATGATGTGTGTAGAGTTTTGATTTTAGATCTAGAACCAGACCCAACTGTCATATCTTGTTGATCTTCTCCATCACTGAGATAAGGAACGTCTAAGGGAAATGAGGCATCAAAAATATACAGGATTTTATAGAAACCTGGTTCAAAGAACTGTGTGATCCCAAGACAGGAACCTCATCTGAAAAGGTTGCTTCTGAAGTCATTTGTTACTGACACAGCCTCTGTAATGATGTAAAAGGAAGGGCTGTTTGGGGGATTCTTTGTACCAGTATACTTTTCAATGACATTATTAATTGAAGCGTATTTTAAGCACCTACAACAGGCCAAAAAAGACAAGCCTCTGTAATGGTGCTAGGGCACTGTGGTTAATAAATATATCAACACTAGACCTCTCAGACATCACCGTTGCATATAAATATTTCAAATGCTTGACATGCATATTCAGGATGCACTCATATACCACCTACCTAAACATTGTTACAGGCCAACTAAATCCCTTCACTGCAATGTTATTCCCTAATGGGAGTGTCCTCTTTCAGCAGGACACTGCAAACACTGTTTAGGAATGGTTTGAGGTACATGACAAAAGGCACTTTTCCATAGGTGTACAGGAACCGGGCTGTACTTAAACTGTACCATGATTGGTCAGGAGAAGTATCAAGCTTTGATTTTCCAGTGTATCTCAGCCCGGTAACAAAGTTTCTGACTCAATTTCCCCCCCACAGTTTATGGCCGGTCTTCTCAAAACTATGTCCATGAAGGCGAACCAGCAGAAAGTTTTTTTTTTTTTTCTGTCAGAGCTGCTTTTCCTATTGTGGTCTCTTTTTTTTATTGTCTTGTTTGAGTTTTTACATTTTTTTTTTTTTTTTTACCATTTTTTAGCCATGTGATGAAAACCTAACCCAGCTAATGTCATGTCCGTCACCTGAGTATTAAGTATACACGTGTGGTCCCGTCCTTGTGATGTCATGTGTTGGTGTGTCTGGACTCGGTGTCGGGGCAACCCAGGTGTAGAGGCTGATCGCTCTGCAAGCACGTCAGCTGGGTTGCTAGGCACCTGAGTACAGGCACACTTGCCTCGTGTTCTTGTTATGTGTCTCCTAGTTTAGAGTAATAGTTTCAGTTTTGTGGTTGGTTGTTTGTGACGAGCCCCTCAGTGTGATGCAGCTTAAATGCCAGCCGGTCCAAAAAGGGCGTGCAGTCACCGATCTCCTATCCTAGTTGTGTCTGTATGAGTTTCTGTTACAGCTGTGTGGGACAAAGGGAACAGGGACTTGTGCCTCGCCAGCTCAGCGCTGCCTGACTGCTGCCAGCCGCGCTTCAAGTGGCAGATGGAACGCGGACTGGAGTCCGGAGGGAAACACCGCTAAGCTAAGGCTTTCCTGAGGCATTCATGGTAGACGGTGATAGTCTACTCTCTCTGGGTCTCCCCTCTGCCTCTACAGGCAGAAGTCGGTGAGAAGCGTGTCCGCGGGAAGCAGACCAACCTACCTGGCCATGAGTGCGAGTGGCCTAGGAGTATCTAGGGTGACTCAGACTGCTGCCGGGTGCGCCCCTTCCCCCACCCCTCAAGCCTTAGTCCTACTGGGAGTGGCCGGACTTCTGTGATCTGGATCCTACACCTGTGTTGTGAAGGACTTTGTTTCGTGTGGAGCTCTCGAGCTCATTCTGTGTCTAAGTTCATTAAAGCTTGTTCTGTTCTGAAGTCTATCCCGCAGTTGCATCCTCCATACCTGCACAACATGACAGCTAACTTGTTAGCGAAGTCCTGGTACACCTTTGCGTTTCTCGCAGTGTTAAAGATAAATTTGTTAGTGTCATAGAAAACTCCCACTAAAATTTATCTTCAAACAGATGATAGTGCTTGTACTTCGTCAAATTCCCAGTTGTTAGTAAAAAAAAAAAAAAAAAAAACTTTCGGCCCTGCCATCGAGCAGCTCGGGTTCAGCTCGGGTGCGGGTTGCTTTATTTGTGATGAAAAAAGTTTTGTTTGTGGTACGGCACGGTTAATTGCGCCAGTGCAAAAGTGCCAACAGAGCTCATTGTGCATCTGTGAACCACAGAACACCTTCAGAGGTCTTCGTGCATCTGTGAACCACAGAACACCTTCAGAGGTCTTCGTGCATCTGTGAACCACAGAACACCTTCAGAGGTCTTGTTGTCAGAGCTGTTTTGGTAGCATGAAGGGGACCTACACAATATTAAGCAGGTGGTTTGAATAATATGGTTGATTGGTATATACAGCATACCTAACAACATGCCCTTGACTTTAATCTAATGAAGCTTTGAGTTCTACATGTGAATATTGTTTTCAGTGGGTGAGTTCAGTATATACACGCTGTCAGGGTTTCATTAGCTGGCAAATACCAGTATTTAAGAGATCTGAAGGTTTTTTTTTCTAGTCAATGTCCATTTAAAAAATCATATAGTAGGTGCATCTAAAAATTTAGGTGAATAGATGGGTAAAAGGCGGTCCTCTGCAGCTCTGTTACTGACGTGCCCAGCCACCCTAGTGGGGAATCAAACCCAGGATCGAACCCAGAAGACAGCAATAACCACCGCGTCACCATGCCACCCCTCCTATTTCTCCCATTACACCAGTGGTTCCCAAACTTTCTCTGCAGGGCCCCCCTTTTCTAGATAGGAACATTATTAAGCCCCCCCCCCCATTCAAACTACACAGGTTCAGATTCAAATTTTAGTCCAAGTTTAATCCATTGGTGAACCCCTCTGCAATACCTCTGCGCCCCCCCTAGGGGGTGCGCCCCCCAGTTTGGGAACCACTGCAATACACCCACATCATGTCTGCTAAATGCGAGAGGGCATGCAGGAGTGATTTCTCAATGAATGGTGACGCATGGCTAAATATTTCAAATAATCTTTCTAGTCTTTCACACAAGAATGTTCAGTTTAATTCTAGAGGAATTAAAGAACCTCTGGATTTTTTTTTTTTTTACATTAAAACACTTTGAGGCTGTAGGACATTAGCACCATTGCTGCTGAGTGCTAATTATAGCAGTTCATATTCGCTGATGCCAAGTATGTACATTAAGAACTGTTTGAAAGTCTTATTACTAAGCTTGAAAAGCAATAATAAACAACAATGTTAGACAACAGTGTTAACAACAGTGTTGAAATACTTTTTTTTTTTATTCTGTCCTGAGTGCATTTGTCTTAAAATGATAAATACAACAACAGTTTTACAAAAAAGCTCCATAGACCCCCATTCATTTTGGATTCTCATGTGAGAGACCCCTAACAACTGACCAACCCAGAATACATTACTAAGTGGTGGTTTTCAGCACAAGAAATCATCTGCTAAAGTCTCCATATAGTATATCAAATACTGCCTGTAATGGTATAAAGTTCTCCAGCATTGGAAACATGTTGTTTGATGTGATAATGCACCACTGAACGCCTATGAATAGAGTCACAGAAAGGCTGAACCACAAAATTTTAAGAAGCATATACTGTTATTACAATTATTGATTTTGATATTGATTTTAAGACTGTGTGTGAAAGATACAGAATGTACTTGTATCAGAGTGCAAGTAACACTCATAAGATGACGAGGTCATTAAGATTTTCTGTTTCACCTTGAAAGATATTACATCACTTTTCATTCTTATTAATGCACAGGCACCAAAATGTGACTTAGGCACAATTTAACCCTTAGAACTCAGAGTGTCTCAGTAAACTCTGATTTCAGTAAATATAATTGGTGTAAAACAGTCTAGAACAGTCTAGAACCAGCCCTACACGCTCGCCGTTTGCTGCTCTTTCTCTCAGCGAGCCGCCGCTCGGCCGCTCTCCGGACCCCCTCCCTCTGCGGGTTTTCCTGAAAGTTCTCACAAGGTCAAAGATCTTGTGTTTTTTCTGTTTGTTTCTAAGACTTAAAGAACAAAAACAAACAAATTTATTTTACTTTATGTTCATTTGTGTGTGACGTGGTTTTTTAAACCCCAGTAGTGTTTTTTATTATTATTATATGCTTTTTAAATTACAGTAACTTTGGTTCTACGTGACACAGGAACACCAAACAAAGCTCAGCATGACATCTGACACCTCGAGCATCAACACAAACCGGGGGAACTTCCATATAAGAAGTTGCTTGGCTATATGTTGACTATTTATCATTTGTTGTGCTTTAGAACGGATACATGCTGCTCGTGTTCTAAGGGTTAAAGTGGACTGGAAAAATTCCAGTAAAGCTGGTGAATGATCATCATTAAACTGTATACTGTATACACATATATGTGTGCATATGCAGAGGTTCAAGGTTCAAGGTTACTTTATTGTCATCAGCAGCTGTGAACAAGTACATTGTGTGATGAGACGTTTCTCCATGGACCACAGCGCAACATGGAACAACATTCAACAGAGCAAAAATTACAACAGAAAGAAAGCAATAAATGGACACCACAACAATGTAACGGTAATGTAATGTAACAGTATAGTGTGGACAGCAAGTAAACCTTCCAGAGGGACTAATGTTGCACCATAAGTATGATATTACACAGGAGGCAGTTACAGCATGGAACAAGAATGACAGAAACTATACAATAAATAGACAATACAGCAGTGTAACAGTATATTGTGAATGAAATGTAAATCTGAGACAATAAATCGGTGTGTACTAATGATGCATTGTGTGTTGTTTAAAGATATCATAGCTTACGTATGTTCCACCAGGGTTTTCACTCTTCTGTCTCTACAGTGTACAAAAATAGACTTCTGTTGGCCCAGTGTACAAGCAAACGATTGCATTGAACAGTGTGGTATGGATGGTGCAATTTGTGTCTTTTTGCACTCTCCTGTGTTTATTTGAGATAGTAGGCTATTTTATCATTCTCAGATAGACCAGTGCCTCCACACGTCAGTGCTATAGTCCCTGAACATGGTCCAAATATGTTATACACAGCGTTCGTGCCCTCTGGGGTATTCACTTGAAAAATGAGACGACCACGGAACAGTTCACGTAACGCCCAAAACATAATTGAAATAGGGTGACCTTGAACCTGCATTAGAGACATGATCACACACACAAACACACACACACACACACACACACACACCCACACACACACACACACACACGCACACACACACACACACACACACAGTGACACCGGCTCTGCTGCTGGGTGAATTTTGCTCCTTTTTGCTGGGCTACCCTTGCATGAAGCCCTCCTCCCTGATTGATCACTGCAGGAGCTAGATGGATAGGCCGTTGTCCTTCAGTCGTTCAGGGTGGTATTTCATCTCGCACCCTCCTCCCATCCCTCTTTTTTAAAGCCATTTGCTACACTGTAGTGGTCATTGTATTCCCCACATACCATCATGTGTGCAACTTGTTTGCTTTACAGTCATTGTGTCGAAATGTGTATTTTACAGATTGTTAAGTGTGCACTCCGTAATTCACAGACATGATGATATGTATTTTATGTGATTTATGTATTTCTCCCATTGCAAAGTCACAGTTATCACTGGATAACAAAAGCATGCTGCAACTTAATAGTAATTTAACAGTATTTAACAGTGCAGCTCTGGCAGATAAAGTCTGTTAAATTATGATTTGAATTTGAGAAAGAAAAAAAGAACACTTGTGTTTTTGCCATTTTTTTAAATCTGTTGATACACATAAATGTACTAATAATGTTACTAACTATGTCAATACTTATGTAATTACGTAACTGGATTTAAATTATTGTGTTTCATAACTGAATTGATATCAATAATATCGAATAGCCTTTATAATAGACTTTATTTCTTTTATAGCAATTCTTTTATTTGTTGTCTGCTGAAGTACAGGGTTGGGGCACAAAGTAACGCATTATAGTATGCAATTACTTTTTAATGTAATTAATTACTGTAATGTATTATATTTTAGATTCATGTAATTTTCCATTACTGACAATTATGCTACTTGTTTTACCTTTTTTCCTGAAAAATAGCAAAATTATTTAGGCAATTCAGGAGTGGAAATTTGGTCTTATAAGTGTGTGTGGTTGTGTGTGTATGTTTCAGGGGAGTCAAATGCAATATTAGGTAAATAATGCCTACAGTCAGTTACTGTACTGTCAGGATACCTTTTGCTTTATATGTCATTTTAAAACACACAAACAAACAATATTAATATTAACAGCAATACTAATGTCATGTCTTTTCATATAAAGTGTAGAGATTCAGTTTTCCTGCTACTTTGGCCGCTTTTTTCTCTCCATTGACTGACGCAGAAACTATTATTCTGATCTGCATGTTGCTGTAAATGTTTCAGGATGAGAC
>JBBPCZ010000007.1:1169810-1190524 GCA_037974445.1 Brycinus macrolepidotus
TAATTTAAGAGCAGTTAAAACAGACCGGTCAATTTTGACCGGGAACACTAAAGTAAGGGGCGGGAGGTGAACACGACAGGAGGGCTAGAACAGCACTCCTACTCCTGAGGTGGTTTGTGAAAACACACTGAAGTTTTGTTCAGCCAGAAGTTTTAGGGAGGTTTTCCAAAACAGTCTATGTGACTATTGACTTTTAGTGTTTGGTAACAATGTTAGTCTTTAGCTAAACTAAACAAGCAAATGATTGACTCCATTTGGGGTAAGTGGAGGATTGTATTACTTTGGTTTTTCACAAAACGTTTCCTTTAAGGAACATGCAATAACCCAGACTGAAACATCTGGAAAGGCAAGAGAAGGTAAAGGCACCCTGTGTTTGGGCCTGGTTACAAACACGTGATGTTGAAATTGACATGATTCCAGGGCAGTTCAAGGTCCAGCAGACAGGGACCTATTACAGCTGCCACTCACGTTAACCAGCAGCTATGACGGTTGATTGATAGACATCCATTATGCCCGTCACAGCACTGAGCGTGCAATCCATCCTCAGCCCCGGCAGTAAAAGCACACAGATCGGTCCAGATTAACAAGGGCCATTCCTCTCTCTCTCTCTCTCTCTCCCCTTATCCACTGGAGAAATACCACCTGTAGCTCTGGGTTTGTTTGTTTAATTCTTACTTTTACTTTTGTGAAAATGCATGTAAATGTGTCCTCACTGAGGCATAGAGAGGGGGTTCATGGGTAAATCTAGGCCAAAAAGAGGCAAACCTTCAAAACTATGCATTGTGCAAATGTGCAGCGGTATGCAAAAAAGCAGTCGCTGGCTAGCTATCCACTACGGTTGGGGGCAAAATGAGACCCAGTACTTGACTCAAACCAGAAGGAGAGGTGGGAAGTTGCAAACATTTATATTGTATTCAAAATATTACAAAGCCTTACAACCCAGTGTTGTGAGTCTTCATTTTTGAAATGGAAGAAGAATATAAGATTTTCCTTTTCCTAATCTGTATACGGTTTGGATGCTGACCCTTAGTGCACAGGTCCATCTTATACATGTGAGTAGTTTGGAAGAAACCCATGCAAAGCTTTGCGTATGACCATGGCCACATATGGACTTGGATACGGAGACACAAAAGTATCATATGGCCTACAGAAGTTACTGACATTCTTCACATAGCTGTACTATGCAACTTTACTGGTATTTTCACATAGCTGTACTATGTAAAGTTACTTCTATTATTCACATAGCTGTACTATGTAAAATTACTTTTATTGTTCAAATAGCTGTTCTTTATAAACTTACTGCTATTGTTCACAAAGCTGTTCAATATAAAGCTCCTGCTATTGTTTACGTGTGTACTATGTAAAACTGAATTGAAAGTGAAAGTGACCATTCTGTCATACGTGAACACACCATAACACACAGTGTGAACGGCACGGAATTCTTCCTCTGCATTTAACTCATTCACTAAGTGAAGCAGTGGGCAGCCAGGAACACAGTGCCCGGGGAGCAGTGTGTGGGGACGGTACCTTGGTCAAGGGTGCTTAGCAGTCTTGGGATTCTTACATGATGAATTGGGTACTTACATAATTAATTAATCATTTTATTCCTGAAGCAAATGCAGAAGGAGTGTGCAACTTGGTTGTTAGGTAGTTGTTATGTGGTTAATTATACCAGGTGATTCCTAGGTTATTCCTATGGTATTCCAGGTGGTTGCTAGGATGTTGTTAGGTGTTTGCTATGTTGTACTAAATGGTCACTATGATATTCCAAGGAATTGGTGGGTGGCTGTTAAGCTGTTACTATTTTATTTCAGCGCTTTGCTAGGTGGTTGCTAGGGTGTTACAATGATATCCCAGGTAGTTGCTAGGGTGTTAGGTCTTTGCTATGGTGTACTAGATAGTTGATGTGGTATTCCAAGGGATTGGTAGGTGGTTGCTAGGCTGTTACTATTGTATTACAAAACTTTGCTAGGTGGTTGTTATGGTATCCCAAGTGGACGTTGCTAGGTAGCAATGGTGATCCAGTAGGTTACTCTGGTCTTGTTAACTGGTTGCTATGGAATGTGGTGTCATGACAGATTATAGTCTCAGGGATCACCAATGCAGCCTGCAGAATAAAACAGAGATTTAACCAAACCTTTTCAAGAAGGAGTTTTGTTTCTAGCAACATAAACATAACACCTCCCAGATACTTTGAACAGTCTGCTTTTCGAATATGCATAGATAGAAACTGAATATTATTTCTATCTGTAGATTTGTGAGGGGAATACAAAGAACAACATGCACATTTCAGTCTCTGAGTCATAAAGCAGGTCTTGATGATCCACGTATTAGCAACTAGAGCTATTCATAGGATAAGAGCAGGGTAATTCAACAGACATTACTGGGTGATTACGAGGCAAGAAAACATGTGAAAACATCCAATTTAACTCCTATAAGCAAGCGCAAATGTTTAGGTTTTACACTTAGGAGCTACAAGATGCCACACTGATGCATCTCTGCTGCTGATGCCTTGCAACAGATCCAGGAGACCCTTGTCCTGTGTAATGCACTAATTCGTTTATGCGTCATCATCATATCAGGCTCCTGTAGTGTACTACTGTGTGAAATACAAAATAAGAGTGTAATGATCATTGGCGGCAACCAAGAATCATAGACGCTATACTGGCCTTATTGTCGTGGTTGGTTAGTGTAGTGGATAACCTAACTGACTTAGAAGCAGGAGAGTAGGGTTTGATTCCAACTCTGGGTGACAAACCACACTACACCAATTGATATAATTGCCACAATTAGTCTCATTAGTGTTGGCTGTTGCAATATATTTGTCAGATTTCACATGATGTAATTACTTTCAAATATGTACCATGGATGCTGCATTGTGCAAATGGCAAATTCTATGTTTTAATTTAGGATTTAGATAGATGGAGTTTAACAAAATGGCAAATGCTCACATTTTTTCATTTATTATTTTTCCATGATGGGGAAAACATTGCACCTTTACGGAAAAGAAGCATGGTGTCAGTCTGTTAGCAACCACTGTCATGGAAGACAGGAAATGATGGTGATGCCCCCCCACCACCACTGCGGTTTCTTTGTGCAGGGGAGTCTGGTGTGCATCTGAGCGCAGGGGACAGCCACGCTCCTCTGGGCCCCTTCAAGTTGTTCTTTTCAGTGGAAACCGTCTGCCCGAACACCAGCAAGCAAGCTGCCAGGAACATAGCCAGAGGTGCAAAGTACAGATGGTTGCATGTTGGAGTTTTACAGACATAGTCGACTGATATTCTGCATGGTCATGATCAAGCTGGGTCACATAACTCACTACTGGAGAAGAAAACAGCATCTTCAACATCCATCACAAGTGATGTCAAGGGATAGATACCGGACAATGTCTTCGAAGGTACACATGAGTGACCCAGAGGAGGGCAGTGAATGATTCCAGGAGGGAAACCTCAGAGCATGAAAGACTGTTCTGGGTCAAACCATACATGTACACCATTCAGAAAACCTGTAATGCATTCCATCATCCCTTCAGGAGTTTTGTTGTGGATGAACATATGGTGCCTTGTGACGGACACACTGGCATGACACAGTACATGAGGGACAAACCAAACAAATAGAGTTTCATGTTGTTTCTGCTCGTAGACTCCGTCGTTGGGTATTTTTCTCTATACACTGGAAAGAACAACTTTCCCACAGGCCCACAGCTGTGAATTTATTTACTGTATTGTCTTGGATTTACACCCCATTTACATTACTGTTACATCACTATATTGTATGTTTCTGTCATTCCTTGCACTTTGTTCAGTACTGGTAATTGCCAGCTGTGCAATAATCAAACTTATGGTGTAACACTAGTCACTCTGGAAGGTTTACATCCCATTCACACTATACATTGCATTGCTAGTGAATTGTTGTGGTGTCGTAACTTTCACTTTGCTGAATGTCGCTAAGTGTTGCACCGTGGTCCTTGGAGAATCGTCTCATCACACTGTGTACATGTTCACAGCTTTTGATGACAATAAAGTAACCTTGAACGTGAACCTTTTTTGACGCGTGAACACATCACAGCACAGCATACAGTGTGAACAGTGTGACATTTTGCCCGGGGAGCAGTGAGTGGTGACGATATCTTGCTTAAGGATACCTCTGTGGTGCCACTGGCAGTCCTGGGATCCAAACTCACAATCTTTGAAGCTTAACATCCTGATCAGGACTGACAATGTATTATTCGTTCATTCATTTCTTATTTAGAATTATTCCATTAATATAATGAAATTGCACTTTCTATTCATGTCCCTTCTTTTCTTACAGTATACACTGATTTTCCAAACCGATGGGTGTGGGGGGGAGCAGAGAGGACCACAATGACATTCCAGACTGATTCCAGGGCCATTACCTTTGGCAGTGGAGTGGGAGACTTAGCTAAAAATGTTTATGTAATATCTTTGAAACAAAAATAAAAAGATAAAGATGACATTCATACTGGCCTGAGATGCTGAGTTAGTGTGAACACACCACAGCACAGCACACAGTGTGAACTTCTTTCTCTGCATTTAACCAATTCACCAGGTGAAGCAGGGGGCTGCCACCAATGAGAGGTGCCCGGGGACCAGTGTGTGGGGACAGTATCTTGCTCAAGGGTACCTCAGTGATGCCACTAGCAGTGCTGGGATTTGAACCCACAAGCTTCTGATTGCAGGGGCAACTCCCAAACCACTAGACCACCAGCTGCCCCATGGGATGTGTTTGCTGAGAATCTAACCCGGGTCAAATGCTTGGAAGGGAGCTATGCTGACCACTATACCACCAATGCTATATATCTAATATGGATATATATTTTTAGTTTCATCTAACATTTCAACCTGCTTTAGTTTTCTCCTCAATTTATTCCTCCTCCACACTTCCACTACCTTATAAACAAGTTTTAATTTGGCACGCTGCAGTCATACACTCATGTTGTTGGGAGAATTTAGCACAGAGGTCCATGGGGCCCATGGTTGTGAAAAAATGGTGCAAACAAACAAATCAATTCAGGGAAGAAAATAGTAGAGCAGCCAAAAGGACTTTTGTTTGCCCAATATACAGGTATATATATATGTGTGTGTGTATAGGATATATATACATACATACAGTATTACATATACACGTATATATGTGTGTGTACCAAGGCAAGATAAACTATCTCTCAAGACTCCAGAGGGTTAATATAACAGTGTCATATACTATTACCTATCCTGACATATGTCATAATATTTGATGTCATAATGGCTAACTAGTAGTGAAAAATTAGTAGGCAAAAATTAGTAGTGTCATAAACACACCAAACACTATGGCGTCTGTCATGGCACTTTCCAGTAGAACATGACACTGTTACATCACTGAACACAGCCTGTCATGACAATATATGGCAGCTTACGACATCTGCCATGGCATATTTATGGCACAGTTATGTCTGTGTTATGCAGCAGGGTTCAAGCAGAGTGCTATTGAAAGTTTGATGTTTTCACAAAGCAAGACTGCACATGTAAGAATAACTTTCCCTTAAACTGAAATCTTCTACACTTAAACACAAATGTGCCTCTGACTGATAGCTCAGAATCTGCACTTTCAACAGAATTTGTCCTCTTGCTTTAATGCGTTATGAGTCAGAAATAATTCAAGAAGATGTTTAAAGGCAGTGAAAGGAAAAAGAATCCGCTCCACTCTGATGTGGATGTTATTAGAAATGCCAGAGCAACGTATGGACTCTGATTGCTTACTCTGATTACTCTTTGCTGTTTGTGTCCTGGTGGGAATTTGGAAATTTAGTATGGTCTGAATCCATCTAGTTAATGCTGGGTGAGTGTGAAATCATTCTGTGTTTATCTTGCTGTTTAACCAGAATGTATCGACAGCACATCTCCTCTGTGATTGCTATTGAACATTCACTCCTCTTCTTCTTTTTTGCTTTCCAGGTCAGCTCCTTCCATCCAGTCAGATTTGGAGTGGTTCCTAATTGCAGTTGAAACTCTAATATTTCGTTCTGTTTCTCCTCACGTGCTTCTGACCAGCAGGGTCAAGGTGAAGAGGGACAAAGAGAGAAAAACTGTGGAGGCCTTGGATTAGCTGTGTGCGTGTGTGTGTGTGTGTGTGTGTGTGTGTGTGTGTGCATCCATCTGTGCTTTCTCCACACTCTTTTACCTCCTGCATTGATTCTCCCTGCCCTACACCATGCTCACCACTGCCCAGACATGGACACACAATCAGATCCAATCATTAATGAATAAACAGATAAAATGAGTGTCTGTGAAGCCCAAGAAAAAGAGCCATCTGGAGTAATGCTCTGCTGGCCATTAATCTCTTATATAATATCAAAATCCTATGTTCAGTGAACCCTTAGAACATGAGCGGCATGGCTCTGTGCCAGAAGCACAACAAATGGTGAATTGTCATCATACAACAAAACAGATCCTTATATGGAAGTTCCCCCAGTTTGTGTTGATGCTCGAGGTGTCAGACGTCATGCTGAGCTTTGTTTGGTGTTCCTGTGTCACGTAGAACCAAAGTTACTGTAATTTAAAAACATGTAATAATAATAAAAACCACCACTGGGGTTTAAAAACGACGTCACACACCAATGAACATAAAGAACAAAAATGAACAAATTTCTTTTATTTTAGGTTTTAGAAACAAACTGAAAAAGCACAAGATCTTTGAACCCTGGAGAACTTTCAGGATAGAGGGAGGGGCTCTGGAGAGCGGCTGAGCGGCGGCGCGCCGAGAGAAAGAGCAGCAAACGGCAAGCGTGTAGGAGAATAAACACCGGTTCTAGACTGTTTTACACCCTTTATATTTGTTGAAATCAGATTTTAGTTTGTTTAATTCAAAGGGATAAAGAGAAAATAGTCATGTAGAAATAACCTCTGACCTTTTGGTATAGAAATCTACATGCGTGTCATAAGTGGACAGCTGGATAAAACAGCACACAGGAGAAATAGGCAGGGCCCATTTAATTAATAGTTAACGGTTTTGTGTATGAGTGCAAAGCCTTGAAATAGCTCTTCAAATCCAACCATTCAAGTCAGGTTCGGCAGGCTTGGACGTCATTTTTTAAATATCTGCAGGACTCGGGTCAGGTTCAGATTTCATGTTCAGGTTCACAGAGCCCACCTCCCTTTTAGATTTATTTATAATTTTATCTAACATTTCAACTGCTTTAGTTTTCCCCTCAATTTATTCCTCCTCCACACTTCCATTACCTTTAAACAAGTTTTAATTTGGCACGCTGCAGTCATACACTCATGTTGTTGAGAGAATTTAGCACAGAGGTCCATGAGGCCTGTGGTTGTGAGAAAAATGGTGCAAACAAACAACAAATCAATTTAGGAAAGAAGTAGAGTAGAACAGCCAAAAGGACTTTTGTTTATTTGCCCTATATATATATATATATACACACACACACACACACACACAACGACAGAGGCGGAGAGAGAGTGAGAGAGAGAGTGTAGATGTAGACAGAGTATCAGCCCAGCACACAGTGTGAGTACAGCACAGTAAAAAACAGGTCTGCATTGTCTAGAATGGTGTTTAATGCATTTTTTTGAGGAATTAATTTGATTTTAACTTGATTATTTTATTGTATTTTGTTGTCACTTTTCACTCAAACACTACAAATGTTGCTGTATTTTAGATCTAAAGTATGAAGTATGTCAAAAACAAACCAACATTATTCAACATTATTTTCTCTTTGACCTGCATTAGCTACGACGGCGTATTAGGGCCATTGTAAAAAAAAAAAAAAAGCGGTTCAGGAGGGGGGTAAAATTACGAGAAATAAGTAAGAAATTCTGAGATTAATGTCATATATTTGAAAAAACTTGGATATTCTCTGATATTGTAAAGTCATAAATTTGCGACAATAAAGTCCACATTTTCGAGATTAAAGACGTAAATTTGTGGGAAAAAAGTCAGAGATTCTCTGAGATTTTAAAGTCACAAATTTGCGACTTTCTTATCTCAAAGAATCTCTGACTTTTTTCTTGCAAATTTGTGAGTTTTTTCTCGTATATTTACCACTTTAAACTCAGAGAATATTCGACTTTTTCATCTTGTAAATTTACTACTTACATCTCAATAGATTTCGGAGTTTCTTTCTCGCAAATTTATGAATTTAAAATATAAGAGAATCTCCGACTTTTTTCTCGTAAATCTACCCACCTCCCCAACCCCGTTTTTTTTTTTTTTTTACAATGGCCCTAATACGCCGTCATAATTATCTCTCTCCAGCGCCCAGACCGATTCATTAATTTTACTGACGCAGTGCTCTGTAACTGGCCTGTGGAACAGCTGACAAGGGATTTTGTTTAGAGGGCTGTCAGGATTTAAAAAGTGAGTATTTTTTTATTAACTTGAGATGACTTTTTTCATCATTTTTATAGTATGATGATTGTTCCCAAGTTATTACTACTACCATCACTTCTATTTCTATTACTACCATTACTGCTATTTCTACTACTTCTACAACTTCTTCAACCATTACTACCACTACTACCACCTCCGTCACTACTACTGCTACCACCATTACGACTACTACTACCACCTCCATCACTACTACTGCTACCACCATTACGACTACTACTGCCACCTCCGTCACTACTACTGCTACCACCATTACGACTACTACTGCCACCTCCGTCACTACTACTGCTACCACCATTACGACTACTACTATTACTTGTACTATTAGTACTGCTACTACTACCGCTATTTACTACTACTACCACTGCTGCTACTTGTACTACTATTAATAATACTCCTGGTGCTACTACAACTACTTCTACCACTACTACTATTGGCACTACTACCATTGCTGATACAACTATTACTACTATTGACACTACTACCACTATTACAGCTACAAGAACTACTACTACTACTAACACTACAAAAACTATGACTACTACTACTACTACTACTATCATTGGGACAACTACTACTTCTACTACCACCCTTACTGCTACTACTTTTACTACTACTAATACAACTATTACTACCACTACTACCACGTCCATCTCTACTACTACATGTACTATTACCACTGTTACTATTACCACTGCTGCTACATCTATTGCTATTAATACTATTATAATTACAACAACTACAACTACTACTACACTACTACCAATTGGACTACTACTACTACTGCTACTACTACTACTATTATTAAAACCACTACTACTACTATTACTACCACTACTACTACTACTACTTCTTGTACCATTACTACTGATACTACTACCATTACTACCACCATTGCTGCTACTTCAACTATTACTACTGATACTACTACCACCATTTCGACCTAAATCTCAGTGATCCCTTTTCTCTTCTTTTTCCCATCACAACCTGAACTAAGGTATCAGTATTGTGCGTTTTACAGTTCTTGATTGCATGGTGCACATGCTGAAAGGTTGAAAAATAAATAAATAAATAAGTAAATAAAAATCAGTCAGATCCAGAGCCTCAGAAACCAAACTGAGAACCTGGGGCTTAGCTGCCACGAGGCAAAACCAATTAACAAGCTTCTGCTGAAGCCCTTGGACTTGAGCTTTCCTTTAAGCAGTCAGTCTTTTCTCAATCCCCCCCCCCCTCAATCCCCCCCCCCCCCACTATAATGCAACCCCTTAAACAACCATGTTCATATGCGCAAGACGTTATATTGTTATTTTACCCTACAAGGTGAGTCAGGGTTAGACATGATCTAATTAGGTTACCTGTGAATCTCAGTGCCTTAAAGGAGTTCTCCAGTGTTGTTCATCCTAATCTCCTTCATGTGCACTGTACGGCTGATTAGCACAGACAGCAATTTAGACACACTTCTCCGTAGTGAGAAATGAACTGAAAACTTGATTTGAAACACATTTATAATAGAAGCCATTAGGATGGTGTTGAATTTCTAGAATAAGTGATTGAACACACTGTATAACAAGTTTGATTTCACCCTTGGAGGGATAACATTGCTCACACCACCTGACCCAACACTCAAAGGGTTTTATACTAATTATTAGCATTAAGGATATGCTCCATTAGGACAATAAACGGTAATTGAATATGCAAAACATTCTTACCTTCATCACTTTGAATGACTGTAATTTGACTGTAAAATGTTTGATTGTAAAATGACTGTATATTTAGACAAACTATCAGTCTCCCTTTTACCAGAACCAGTCATAATGCAGCACTCTGTTGTAATTAGTGTGAATGCAGAGGTTTTATTATTATTATTATTATTATTATTGGTAAATTTTGAAGATGCTTCTCCTCTAAGGGCATTTGAAAAATTGGCATGGTTCCAATTTTGAAAGTGTCCCCTGGTGCGCATCTATACAGCGGATCGATTAGATGTTCAGGAGCGGAATATTTATAGTTTAAAAAATTGATTTTTGTGGTCAAGTTGTCTATGTTATGTATGGGGAGAGAGAGCAGCTGGTCGAGTCACCTTCAAGATACGTATCGGAGAGAGAGTTTGTGACATCACAGCTAAGGTAGCAGGAAAGGATCAAAATGTGGAGAAACACAAATGCAGAGAAAAAGAAAAAAACATGGAGCAAAACGCACAGCAGACTCATAAACAGACTTCAAGACACTAAAGTTCAGGTCGGTTATATATAAAAAAGATATGTGTCACTGTTTTTTGTGGTTTAATTAAAAGTAACAAGCCTATGAAGGCAGCTTTGTGAACAGCAGTTGCTTGTATATTCCATTCAATTACTCCTGAGATCCTGAGTTGGTTAATTGAGAATGCTGAAGTTTACAAATATGTATATAAATCATCACAGAGAATTACTGACTGCAGTAGGTGTACCTTCGAGTTGCTGAATTCATGAATTGGGAGAGTCTGGATCTTTTTGGACATAGTGTATTTATTAGCAAAGTGCAGATATTCTCCATCACTGATCCTTATTAGACTGTTGAGCTCCTGCTCTGCTTTTAATGGACTGAATTTCTAAGAGGGCAAGTGTGCCTCATACTGAATAGATCGATAATATGCTTTCTGCAGAGGACATGGCTAGTTTTATGGCTACTGCACAGTGATACCGGTCTGCTTATTAGGACAAGAGCTCAAGAGAGCACTGGACAGAGAAAAAGACTCCAGCAAAGAGTTATCCAGGTAGATACAACCTCCTATTGATTAAGGCCTTCAGGAGTTGGACTGGGATTCCTTAATGGTCAGAGCTAGCTTAGTGGTGACATACTACTAAAAATCCCATTGGGGCTCAAAAAAAAAATATTGGCATCATCCAAGTTTTTTGTTTTTTTATTAGTGACAGATCACCACTACTTTTATGTATAGGTTTCCTTGGAAGCCTTGAGGTTGAAGCTTTCTCATTAGCTTGAGACCAGTCTTTTTGGATTGTTTTATTAATAACATTAATAACCAGAAGCTGATGGTGTCAAATAAAAGCGGGGCTTTAGGCTTGTTTTAAACGGGAAACTGTGGTATAAGTGTGTTTAACATATTGGCACAGGCTGAGGATGAGGTTACTGATTTGGACAGAAAGGAGTGAACGAATAAATGAGTAAGATAAATAAATGAATATGTTGAATCCTTTTGTCCTTATTTTGCTGTTTTCAGTGGGAGAAGAGCCATGGCTGGCTGTGATTGAGCGTATCGATTCAAAAACGAGCTCTCCACTTCTGAATACTTTACTTCTTTCAGGCACAAAAGCTTCGCCTCGCTCTAACTCAGATATTCCATCAGCGGCAATCTCCAGCACTTCAGCCTCTCCTTTTTTTTACACTCTCCAGTGCACATTTCAGGCCCTCTCCTCTCTACTCACTTTCACTTATTTCAATTAAAGCTGCAGGACTGCCAAAGAGGCAGTTTCCATCTTCGTATCTGCTCATCTCAGCCCACTGTTCTGGGAAACGTCATCACTTTTGCTGTTCTCTCTTTCTAATTTATCTCTCAGTCGTGTGTCTGGCGCTTGTAACCCCACTACAACAGATCTGCCAACCCAGCCAGTCAGCAGTGTCGATTACGAAACAGATATTCTAACTGGCTTACAGATGCTGATAAGACCGACTACTCAGATACAGCATTTTGGCACTGAATTGTATAACATATTTTGATATTTAGAATTTGGTTGATGTACTCTTCCAGTCTAAGACCACATGGGAAATGGGTGAAATATATACTTTTCTTTCTCAGATACACTGACAACATAAAGCTAATATGTTTTTATATGACAGTAATCGAACCATGAAGGTTATGTAACATTTTTTTAAAAAAGGAACAAAACCTGGTCGAGCTCATGCATCTTCTTCTTTTAAGGTATCAGAACAAGAATCTGTGTTTTACACATTGTTATTTAAAATTAACTTACTATCTTATTATTTTTTTTCTTTTCAGTTAAAGCTTGTGCCACTAGATTATTCATTTTATCACTTTACTTGTTGAATTGTCCCTGATGTTTTTGGTCGCTGTGGCTTGTGCTGCATATGGATGTTTTATGTGACTTTATTGATTTAGAAAACGTTCCCCTGTGGATTCTCTTAGGGTAGAGATTTGTCCCCACTAATGGCTAATAAACACAAAGGCAGGAGGAGCTGATCTGAGCAAACAACCGGAACTGAGCACAAAGGCTTGTAAAGTGAATGCAGCTGTAGATCAGTGCTCTGGCTGATCTCCTGGATCTCAAGGACTTGGTTGCCTTGATTATGCATACATTTAGGGTTTGTGCATAGTTTGTGCAAGTTTTTAATAACACATTTTAATAACACAATATTCATGTTAGTTACTTTCAAATAAAACAATAAGCCATGGCAGGCCATGCATAACAACAGTTTTGTCACCAGTGAGGGGGTTTTAGTACACAGGTTTTTCCACAAATAATTTATTGTTAACAATATTATTATTGCCAATTATTCTAAATGAATTATCATATCATATAATAATTAATATATTACAATATAGTTATATATCATGCATAATACTTTCTAAACAGTTTTGCTCACAAAATTGCCAGCACAATGACAATGCCAAATTTCTATTAGCACAAAGCTAACAGTGTTGTATGACCCCTTTCCCACACTGGAGCTAAATCTTAAAAGACTCCCTCTCATTTCACCTAGTCCGTGCATAATGTGATTAACAAAGAGCCATTTGGGATTCAGCCACAAGTGCACAAGTCCATAGTGAGAAATACAGGCCACCTGATATTCATCTGGGGCATTTAATTATCTATAAACTTAATTTACAGTGTCGTATGTTTTACAGTGAATCATTGAGGAAGTACCATCATTCAAAGCCTGTGATATTAATGGAGGAGCCATTTAACCTGTTAGCTATTTTTCAGCCTGATAGCTAGTTCATTAGCCAAGTTCAGGGTAAGTAAATACATTGTCAGCCCCTCATTTGAAACAAACCATATGGTCCATGCTACCAGCACTCCAGTATAAGTTTACCAGTAACAGCACAGTGTTTTTAGTGGGTTGGTGCACGAATACAGGTTTTGGTTGTTGTGAGGTGGTCTTAAGTGTGTATTGTACAATGAATATGTTAATGGATTTTACAATAAATATGTAAACGTCTCAGAAAATCCATTTTGGTACCAAAACTGTCTGTTTTATAACCACTACTACATTCAGTTGCACTGCAAATCTGTAAATAATCTCTTTGTTAATAAGAACTAACTAATGCATATGCAGAACATGCATACAGTGCAACTGAGCCCAGGAGCAGGTGCAACACAACCATTTTGATGGCACAAAGATTCAGTACAGCCAGTCTGCTTACAGATGAAGGCCCTTAACTGTTAATGTATGGATATATATTCATGCGCCCCCTCCTAATGCCCTAATTACGCGGGAGCTGAGGCAAGAGTCCCTGCAGCCACAGGTCCCCCCCTCCTCTGTTGATGTTGGCGCCCTAAATGCCTCTGTTCTGCTTGACTAATCTCTTTAATGAAAGTGTAAATGCTTTTGGAAGGGTAGAATTGGCTGGGTCGTGAGGATTAGTGCTTTCCGCAGCCTTGATGTTTAATTATAGAAAAGTTGTTGTTTTCTTCCCTCGTTCATGTTGCCTGTTTATTTTGTTTCCAGTGGACAGTGAAAATTAGCAAAGACCCCAAGGGCAGGCCAGGAAAGGCTCACTCTGGCCGCCGAGATTCAAGTTCACGTCAGCGCAATGAGAACAGAGCAAAGCACTTTAACCCTTCGCAAGTTGCACTTATCGCCAACTAGCGAAATGTGGATGTGTTGTATAGCAATTATTTCTCACCTGTAGCTCATAAAAACATTCAGTTCATATGACGTGTGTTTTACTGAGATTACATTTTTCAAGATTTTCAAGAAGAAGAAGATAGTAAAAAATGTCACCAACAAAACAACAAAATGCTCAGTTCAGTGAGGTTAATGGTGTTCCTCCTGAAATAGAGAGAGAGAGAGAGAGAGAGAGAGAGGGAGAGAGAAAGAGAGAGAGAGAGAGGGTATTCAGGGGCACATCATTATGAGTGTATGGGGAAGACAGTAAAAGTGAGCACTTAGGAGAGAGATACAGAGAAGAAAAGAGGGAAAAAAGAAAAATAAATACAGACAGAGTGCAACACAAAGAGCAAGAGAGAGAAAGAAAAGGAGGAGAACAAAAGAGAACGAGTAGAGAGGAAGACGGAAAGAGAGAAAGAGAGAGATATATAAATAGAGGTGAAAAGAGAAAAGGAGAATGGACAGGATGGGGAGAGATGGAAACAGAAAGTAAGAGAGGGAAAGAGAAGGAAAGAGGGAAGGAAAGAGAGGGAGCAATAGAGAGATCAAAAGAGAGAGAGAAGGAGAAGAAAAATAGGCAGAGAGAGAGACAGAGAGAGGTGGGAAGAGAAAAAGAGAAAGGGCAGGATGGGGAGAGATGAAAACAGAAAGTAAAAGAGGGAATGAGAAGAAAAGGCAAAAGAAGAGAGGGAGCAATAGAGAGAGCAAAAGAGAGGGAAGGAGAAGAGAAATAGGCAGGTAAGTGAGGAGCACATCATTTACGAGTCGGTGTGCGATGCAAAGAGAGTGTGTTATTACAGGCCTGATCGACTGGAGGGAAGCTGTCATTGATCAGGGAACTGGAGGCCCAAAGGGAAGGGCGGGGTGAATTTAACGCACCAGTCAAAACATCACATACATCACATTTGGGAGTGAACTGCACGGGCTTGCACTCGTAGATCCCTGCACGGTCAGAAGGCTGTTGAATTGAATATTGATTTACAGCAGCAAAAGAGTGTCACCCTGATCATATTAGCCATGTGTCTCACTCAGCAATGGCTCGGGACGGACCGTGTTAACTCCCCAAGGACGCCCACATCACACCGCAAAATCAGGTTCACAAATTTTCTACCTGTCTGCACTCCCTGAAGCCCAGGGTTCATGTGCAGTGACAGAGAACATTCTAGAACAGTGAGAATGAGGAGAACGTTCTAGAGACCTTCATTAGTCACATACAGGCGTACTGTGGTACTGGGTAATGTGGCCTTTAAGAGGGGAACTTTGTAAAAATTTGTATCATTTAATCATAAAAATATAACATTTTAAGGCCATTTTCACATCAATTATGGTAATAACATTATGCACGTGAGGTTTTAGAAGCATGTCTGCAGATATCTGGCTCTTCTCACCACCACTGTGAACAATTCAGATTCAGCAATTTATACAAATAGTATGCAAATT
This sequence comes from Brycinus macrolepidotus, assembly GCA_037974445.1. NCBI lineage: Eukaryota > Metazoa > Chordata > Actinopteri > Characiformes > Alestidae > Brycinus > Brycinus macrolepidotus. The sequence goes on from JBBPCZ010000007.1 coordinate 1,185,498, forward strand.
AAATAGTAATGGACAATATAACCACATGTATTCTTCAAATAAAAAAAAAATAACTCAAACAATGATGCTGAAGTAGTTGATATTTTTTGAAGAATTTTAGTCTTTTAATCATACTTTTATTTTCTGTTTTCTGTTTAAGTTTTGGATCATTGCAACACTTAGGCATGTCTTACTTTACATCTTAAAAGAACCATCAAAATATATTTCATTCTGAAAATGTATTTGTTCATTTTATTTTTCAAATATATTGTATTAATGTTTTTTTCAATATGTTAATGGAAGCTGAAACAAAAACTGAGTATCAACAAGCCACACTTGCATTCTCTGGATACACATCAAGCAGTAAACTGAACAAGAAAACATGTCATAAAACATTGTTTTAATGAGTCACAGGCAAAGCAGGGATGGTTTACAACACGAGCAGCATGTCCTGCATATTGTCACCGTCAAAACGAAACCTTGTATCTCCAAACAATTCCATTAACAATAAAGATTCTTAGTTAACTCTTGGAACCTGTGTGTACTGTAGGATCATCTCCAGACTTCATAACTCAGGATCACTTTAGCTTACAGACACATATCAGAACAGTCTAAAGGATTTACATTTGTGGTATTTAGAAGACACTTTTGTCCAAAGCAACTTCCATTCCCTAACTACAGGGGGCAGTCTCCCTAGAGCAACTTGGGGTTAAGGGTCTTGCTCAGGAACCCAGTGGTGGTATGCTGAAGGTAGGATTCGAACCCAATACCTCTTGGTCCAGAAGCAAGTATCCTACCCACTAGGCCACCACCACCCCTAACCTACCTACCCTCTGGACCTACTGAACTAAAGTGAATCAAAAATGACCCAACATTCACTCCTTATCCAGTTATTATATCTGTTATTATTTTCTATAAACATTCCACACGGTGTGTGCTTTTGTGCAGAACTTCACGTTGTGTCTTTGAGTGAGTTTAGTTAGTGATCCAGGCCACTATTAGCAAAAATAGTTTGTAAATACATTTCTTCTGTTACACTTTAAAACCACAAAGACATATCAGCCTTATTTTAGATTAAGCCTCTCTAAAAACTGTGTAGTAACACTTTAAGAATGCAACTCAGCAATACAACTGCTGTTGCATGCATGTGTAACCGGACATTTGTTAGGGATAAATGTAGCACTAATATATATTAGCTATTGTTTGAAGGCAGCTGGTGCTTTCAAATGATGTGAAAAATGAAAAATAAAACAAAAAAGGAGATGCAAGGCTGACAATATTGCCTTGATTGTACTGATCAAAGAAACATGCATAGAAAAGGGGTCCGCATATGTTCAGTGTATGGTGTCAATGAGTGCATGCACGTGGGGCTGTGTCTCACTTATTGGACTGCAGCCTTCGAAGGTAGCATTCCTTGGCCGTCAGAAGCGGTATCCTATTTCAAAAGAACATGGAGGATCCTTGAAATGTCGCCGAGAAATGCATCTTTCTTTTGGCCTGAATATCCATCTCGGCCTTGATTTCCCACAACCCCCTACATTGCCATCGGCTACAAATATGGCACAGATGATTTCTCTGGGCAGACTCTTGGAGGGACCATGGGAGAATTTATTTATAAATGCATGTTACCCTCATTGATTGTGAAAATTAGTTACAGTTTACACTTCACGAATTGACTGTAAATGTTTTCGAATGTGCTCATTATATTTTTAGCTTTGCAGGCTAATATTATAATCCTATCAGTTCAGCTATACGGAGTGCAGGTTGGTGAAACAGGCTAAAGCTGAATCTTTAGCCTGATTCTGAACTTCAACCACACAAAACTGATTGACATCCGTCTGCCACTGTTGCTGCTCACCAATCACTGTTGTTAATTTGTGCAGTGACAGTTTAACACCAGAGAAACTGTTAAATGAAGAGAGTGCTCAGTAAAAAAATGAAAAAACAGCCAAATTCAAAATGATATATATGTTGGCATTTACATCTAAAACTATGACATATCCGAGCAGCCTAGTGTATTCTGAAAATAATGATGTTTGTGTAAATTCTGTGTAACTGTAATTCTAATGTTAATTGAAACTAAAATACAAAAAATATGCAAACTTTGGATTTGGGTTCTAAGGTTTAATTCAACAAGATCCTTTTGAACCATTTTTATTGATCTGTTTATCATGAGGTTTTAACACAGCTTTAAAGGCAGCTGGTGCTTTCAAAGTATATGAAAAATAAAACAAAAAAGGAGATGCAATATGCAGATCCTATTTTACTAATTACTCCCCAACTTTGTTTGAGTTGTTGTGTTTAGTGCCATTACCAGCTGGCACTAAGTTTTGGACTGAATTTTGGACACAGATAATTGATTTTTTTAAAGCTGATTTTCTATGTTTTTATACAACTATTGCTGTTTTTATACAATTTTTTGGGGGGGAAAGCACATGCTTCCTCCAAATCACATGAAGCCAAATCTTTTCTAACTGCTGCTAATGCAACATCAGTGAACGTTCAACATGCTTGGAGGAGAACGCCAACTCCTAATTCTTTCAACTGGCTTGCATTCCACTGGGTGATGCCCACTCATAACTGGAGAGATCACTAATGGGACATTAATTATGACATTAAAAATGGCACACTCATTTCAGTTCAATTGGTAAACATACCATGGCCTCATCCATCCATCCATCCATCCCTCCGTCCATCCTCTGAGCAGTTTATACTAACTAGGGCTAAGTAGCCTATCCCAGCCATTATAGTGCAAAAAGAGAAGAAACACAACTGGCCATCACCCTGGTTATGTTGGCACATTTTCAGTTTGTAAGTCAAGAAACACCATTTATTGTGTATAGTTAGTTTTTCCCTCCAGCTGTGGAGTTGCCTATCTTGTCAGTGAATGGCCTTCAGATGGACATCATGACTACATATGTCCCATCAGAGTCAATAGGTACAGTTGTATAAATGAAAGCAGTCTACCCTTCAGTCTTTCAGTTTAAGGATATTTCACAGTTGCTGTGCCGTCTAAGATGTTTCTTTTTGCTATTTGAATGTAATTGCCGAGAGTTACGTTAAGAGTAAAAAAGCTGGATAATGATGATTAAACCACTCGAGCTGAGTGTGCATTGTTCATTAGAGCCAGGGCATTCATTAAACATTTAAAAGGCTGTTTATGGTGAATCAGTCTTGATTGCTATGAGAGTTTGCACCTGACACAAACAGGCCAGGAGCTTTGAGGTGTTGAGGGCAGGCTGGTCAGAAGAGATGCAGGTCATCAGTTCAGGAGATGAACTTTAAAGCTGAATTCTACTCCAGTGTATGACTTTGTTTGGGCATTGTGTGCACACATTGATATAGATGTCTGACAACATGACATGTGCACTAGGGGGCAGCGTCACATTTACTGAACAATAACGTACAGGAAAACAAAAAAAATCTAAATGTGATGATTTATTTTCAGCCATGGGAAAAGTTTTATCTTGCACTGTAGTGCACAGAAAATGGATAGAAAGTAAAACATTGAGATAAAGAGGATATTTTTATTATGTGGCTTTTTGTTTAGTTGTATTTTGGGTCTCGTTAACAACAGTGAAGTTACCAGCTACCAACTGCCAGTACGTCCCCTATTGTGTTAACACAAAAAACCAAGCGGATATACATATTGTTCATGTGATGAACTAATTCATTGCAAAATGATGATGTAACCTTGCGAACTGACAAAGCCCATCCAAATGCACCTTTAGACTGATTTATACTTCTTCAGACATAAATATAGGATTGTATGAGTAATCATAGTTTTCAGAGACTAGCAGAAAAGTCTACATGCACTCTATCTCTAAAAATGTGTGGTATCAGCTTGTAAAACTTGAGTAAGATGGGCCTTGAACAAGTTTACCTCTTTATTACTGTCAGTTACATGAGTGCACATTTTTGTGCTAAATTCACAAAGTCAACTTAACAGAACAGAAATGACAGTAAAATCCTGACAAAAGTTAAAGGTCAACTTCAAATCTATAGAGCTGAAATTCTGATTGAGAAAGAAAGTATAGAAAAATGTCTTTTCGTCACATTCAGTAGTTGTTCTAGCCATTCTCTCACTACTGCAATACAACATTAGTCAGAGTTTTCTGTACGTTCTAGTTATAGATAAAAAAGTGCTCTTGGTTACCACCCCCTCCCACCTTCTTTCTCCTTAATATGCAGTAACAGAACCTATGGAGATTTCCTCTTTGATATTCCAGCATGTCACATACACACACACATCACCAGAGTGTTGGAATGCCAACTAATAAAACACTGACAAGGTCTTTACAGAGACATCACATTGCATACATATTACATGTGGTCATTTTGAACAGCAACCAAAATCAGCAAATAACTTACCTCTGTGTATTTGGTGCATGCTCTTACCTAGAGTAACTTTTAATCATATTACGGGTGTAGGTGAATGTAGTAATAGAATGCTTGCCTAAGGACTTACACTGGTGTATTGTGTTTGCCCAGACAGGGCCATCAAAACCAAGTTTGCTGCATAGAAAGTATTACCCACTTCACTACACCAACCATTATGCTTGGTAAACTGATCTCTTGTTCATGTGAAAAAAAGAGGTTCATAGCTATTAGATAGCTTTTGTGATAATGGGTGATGGTGGTATTTTCTAGGGGGCTGTTGGCTATCAGTTTTCTTTTTTTTTTTTTATTTGTTAATGTTTATATTTTTGTGATAATTAACTGCATCACATTTAGGTTGAACCTGGTCTGGAAAACGTCATGACTTATAAAATGACAGGGTTGAAATATCTGGATAGGTGTGTTTAAATTGTAACGAATCTCCCCTTCTGAAATAAAGGTAGAGCTGTTATCAGATCTGAAAGGGTAGGGAACAAACCACCAACTCGGATATTGTATCACACATCGTATTGTACTTTTCATCCACACAAACACATATACATCTCCTCCACCCCAAACCCCCTCAGCAGGGGTGGATCTAGAAAAATATTTATGTGGTGGCAAGAGGGGGGCAGGATTTTTTGAGGGGTGGCAACGTATGGCAGACGTTT
>JBBPCZ010000007.1:1195936-1216796 GCA_037974445.1 Brycinus macrolepidotus
TATGGCAAACATGCGATTAATCGCGATTAAATATTTTAATCTACTGACAGCCCTAATATATATATATATATATATACGTTTCAGTCACAATTCAGAGATATATTTTGGAGTTCAAGGTGCACTGAAAAAAACCTCAGACCACTTGTTCACACCACAGCTCCTTTAGGTAGCTGAAAAGCTTGCGGCTGATGCCTGCAAGCAGAAGAACAGGAGAACTTTCTACTTTGTGTTGTCAAAGCATCCAAAAAGCTGGCATTTAAGTTATTTATATCACTTAAAAGCAGTGATATTGTTGGAAAAGAAATAAAGAAAGAATGTCTGCTGCCAAACCTGCTCCTGACTCAAACATCCTTCTTCCTTCCAGGGCGACATGTGGATTGCCACAAATAACTTTTCATCAAATCATGATAAAATATCTCCTGTGCTGCTTACAAATATGATCTATTGAAAGTTATTTTATTAAAGTTTGTTTTAATGAGAGCCGAAAAAGAAAGAATCCATATAAAGTGACACCATGTTTTTGGTATTCCCAACAATAAAGGAAACTTCTGGGGGTTAATACAGTTTAATACAGTAGAAGCCTGGTCAGTTCACTGTTGACTAATATTCAACTAAATATCTATTTGCAACTGAACTTTACATTAAATGTTATTCAGTCTAAACCTAAAACTAATCCTAATCCTATTGTTAATATTTGGAGTTTCACCCAAAAGTTTAACAATAATGTGTGAACACTATGCTCAAAGGACCTGCTTAGTGTGTCCAACAACTAACTTTAGTATCATAAGGAAATAAGCTTGCTCTGATTGGTTTAAAGTGATTAAAATGTTCATAGTTGTACTTTGGATAAACATCTAATAGTAAATATTATGTTTGATTTTATGTTTGTACTTCTATATACACTCAAATCAGTAGTTAGAATCACTATGAACGAAATGTGATTAAATATGAAATGTGATTAAAAAACATATTTTAGCCATATAACTTGATTGATTTTGAAAATGTTCTTCAAATTAGTTCTCAGGCAAAAGAATATAGGATAATAGGAATAATATATGAGCTAAAGGAAATTTAACCCATCCTGAAAGAACTGTTCAGATATTGGTTAATAATGGTGCTCTGTCGGACCGGGGCAGTGGCCTGTGCTGCAAGAAAGGTATCAGGTGACCAAGAACTGCCAGACCCATGTGACCTCAGAGCAGACGGGCTTTGACAGATCTACAACACTGTGCTGTATGTTTCCCCCTCCAGCTCTGTCTGCCTTCCTCCACAAGAGGCACATCAGGAGTGTGTTCCCTCCACCGGTCTCCGTGTCGCCCAGCTGACGCTGGCTGGGTCCGGCCGTGACCTTGAGCCTGATGATGAATGAGTGAACTCGCTGACTGGACAGAGACCTCGGCTGTTATGGCTTCTCTTCCATGCCAGATATACACAGCCGGCCTGGGGATATGGGCTACGGCTGATGGGCCAGACGACCCTGCAGCCGTGCGCCGCTGTTTATGATCCGTTTGAACAATAATATTTGTGATAGCAGATAGCGGCCTGGTGGAGGCCTGAGGGCCATTTGCCTTTGTTTTATAAATTTCTGCCCTTGCCTTTGCTTGGGGAGAGAGGCAGACAGTCTGTAACTCAACTCAGAAACGAGAGGGAACATATCCTAAGGGCTCATTACTTTAGTATCATGTGTGACAGTTATAAATTACAACCACAAAAACTCACTGTACTTTTAAGAGTTTTTTTTTTTTAAGAGTTTTAATTGTCATGTTGGAGGCTCTGAAATACCATCTGTTCCACCAAGAGAACATAACAAGCAATATATCCAATCCTTCACTAATTAGAAAGCCTAATAACTCATTAAAATTGGACAGAAGAAAATGATTCCACAGGTAAATTTTCTCAGGACTTTCTCTATTATAATGCATTTTAAATGCACTCATCTCACCAGACGGTGTAGAGCAAATGTTAATGCAAATGATATCAGAGTTGCTCATTTCGAGCCCAAAGATTCCTCTCGCAGAGACAAAATATCCCAGGCTGTCCCTCATCAGTACGGAGACATAGCCACTGTCACGGTGAGCTGCTGAACCCTTATCAGGCGGGTAATTGGTTATGTTTGACATGGGATTGGAGGCTATTTATGCTGCTTCCCCTATTTGATAGGATTAGTGTTGTACCCTGTGGTGTATTTGCAAATTTTATTACTTGTTGGTCTCTCTTTCTCGCCTTTTATCCCAACCCCCCGCCTTGATTTCTTTACGTCGAAGCAACATTGCTAATTTAGCTGATGCTGATGGGACAGCTCCAAGTGGTGGCGTGTAATTAAGTTTGACCATAACAAACAGAGATGAAATGGAGCAGTCGGTGAGTAAAAAGCTTCAGCAGAGCAACCCACACACTGAACTCGGCCTCTGGTGACGTCTCTCATCATTACTTTACTACAGGCATGTGAGTTAGCAATGTTGAGATCCGACTTGATGTGTGTTAGAACCATGATATCCAGAGTGAATATCCAGGTCCATTCATTGCTTTGGAGAGCCAAGTTCAGCTGGGCAACGTCGTGGAGAATTAGTGCCACTGACCGAGGATGGACAGCAGACAGTGGTCTTCTGCATCCCAGGCTTTCTGGCCACTTGACTGCTTGGAGCTTAATCTCATCCAGCCCGGCCAAGTCCCTCCACCCCTCCATGCTCTGCTTAGCCACTACCCGGCTATCTCACGCCTGCACTGCCTACGCTGCTGCGATTTTAACTGGCACGGTTGTCTCGCTTCCCCCCTCCAGAGCCATGGTGAATAATACTGTAATAAAGTGTGTCCACTCTCTAGACAAACGCAAGGCGACTGGGTCTCGATTTGTTGTTCCAGTCATGTCAAGGCTTTCGGCCTTGATCTGTCACAGGGTTTTACTGGCAACAAAAGTCTTTTTATGAGTCCCCATTTACAGCAAGAGCCCAGGGACACACTTCATTGGGATCCAGATAGCTTTCCGATCCCTGTACGTTGCTGCATTGGTGCTGCCCCGAAACTCAGCTGATTCCTGCCTGGGTATGGACGCGATGGGGCTGAACAGAATAGCCTACTCTGCACTCCAAATCTGCTCTTTTAAGGACTAGTTATCTCCCAGGAGGGAGAAAAGCTTTTTCATGGCTGGTCGAAAACAGCCGTCGCTGGGGATGGTGTGAAAAAGGGTTGATTGACTTCCTGGCATCAATTACCCTCGTAGAAAAGTCCAACTCCTCTACCCAAATACCGGTGCCACAAAATGCACAGTTGTCAAGGAAACGGTCCAAGATCATGGAGCAGGCGCTGTTGTAAGTGTCATTGTGGCTGTAGTGGCCAGGCTGTAATGAAAGCTCATCATACAGAGCGAGGTGTGGAATGTGCAATGCTCTTGTGATGCTCAAGTCTGTCTGTATGAATACAAATGTCTTCAATGTGTAAGTGTTTACATAGAGTTCAGGGCCAGTAAATCAGACCTAATCAAAACAAATAGCTGCAAAATGACTATGTTAAATGGAAGGCATGCGAGTTTGTGAGTTTTGCTATTTATGTAGATGGAGTAGACTGTGATTGCAAATGCATAATGTGAGGTCATAATGAGTTGATTTTATGCAGCTGTCCACTTTAGACCTGGTAAAACCAGGTTCTAGACTCTGAAACCGAATGGTTTCTTCATGATTTTTGGCTTATATGTGCAGTTTTAGTAGAAACATTCATTGGTTTACAACCTTGATCTAGAGGTCGTTTAAACCTTTCAAAAAGTTTTTGCACCCTAACTTAACTTATTTACAAAAATGTTTTTAAGGTTATTTGCTTCAAACCACTCAAAAGTTTATTGGGGAGCCAAAAATCCTTTTGACCAACATGTTGAACATTGAAAACCCAGGGTACACCTTGCAGGAAGAATTCACAGAGGGAGAGGGTCCAGAGAGTGGCCGAGCTGGACTAGAAACACTGGTGGCCATGGACTCATTGAGCTGGAAAGCATATACAAGACTGTGATTTCTGGTCTTAATAATTACATCAAGCAGCACACCTACAAATACAATAGTCCAATAATAAGAGATGAGAAAAAGAATGAGAAAAGGAAAAAAAACATGGAAAAACAAATATTGATCCCCACTAGAAGACAATATTAAAAGGATGAAAGCTTTGTTCATTGAAAAGAAAATTAACAACCTCTTGACAAAGCCACTACATTAACAGTATTTTAGAGAGACCTTTAACAACTATGTTAACAAGAAAGAGCGGGAACTTGGATCACCCTGTGCCTGTTCTCGGATGGGAACAGCAGAACATCAGAACATGATATCATGACATGACTATAAACACTCATTTGTATCACCAGAGTGAATCATTCACACATCATTCTCTATAACTGCAGCAATAGAAGGCATCTGCTCATTGATGTAGATAAGAAAAGATAAGATAATCCTTTATTAGTCCCACAAGTGGGAAATTTGCAAGAGGATACAGATGATGCGAATATCTCAGTTAAAGAAACATAAGCAATTAGTAAATAGCAAATCCTTGAGACTGAGATTTCTTGTATTTAGAACACAAAGGCTCATGTGATTCTGGTCCGTAGTTGCTCTTACAGCCATTCGACTAGGTCTCCAAAAATATCTTGATGAACTGCAGGGCAGGGGAAGTGCCGCAGGTGCAGAAGATAATAATCCACAAAATCCACATAATCCATAAAATCCTGACTGCTGGACAATAACCAGGGCCCAGAAATTTGATGAATTCCCAGTTAGAAGCAACCAACAGAAGCTGAGGATAAATACGGACAAATAACAACAACAAAAACAACAATACTAATACTAAATAGAATAGTAAATAGTAATTTAACTGGATTACTCAGCACAAATAACTACATTATTCAACAAAATTAACTAGATACTTGAGCTAAATAAATAAAGCACAAATACATACTTTAACTAAATGAATAACTTATAAAGCAATAATAGCTTTAATAGATAATAATAGATTAACAAAGTAAAATAACACTTTAGATGAACCTGTCTCTCACTTCACATTTTACAGTGTATTGCAAAATGACAAATAACAAAATTTAAAAAAAATGTAAAGGTACATGTATGGTAGACAAACAGCATATGCCAAAGCTTAGTTAGACTTTTAGATCAGTCACTGTGTGAATCAGTGCACCTGTCTGGTCAGCAGAGTTGGATTCCCAAGCAGCAGGAGCGAGAGATGGAACTGCATGTATTTTTCTCCTGTACATGCTTGAGTGCTTCCAGGTGTGAGCTGTGAAGGCATGAAACATGTTGAATACAATAGAAACCTCCCCTTCATCTTCATCTTCAACTCAAGAAAATGAAAGATCTCACCACTTACAGAGTTTGCCAAAAGCAGGACAGATTCCAAATAACTTGTTTTGATCTTTTTTTGCCTCAGCATGTGTTTTCAGAAACAAGTTTAAAATCGGCCCATTATGTGATTACAGCTCCAACTCAGCCTTCACCCTGAAGACCTGGAGCTCCTTCTTCCACTGATGGAATCATTTAGGCCACTTTTTATTCAGCATGTTTTTGCTAGCAGTGTACCACTGTCTTATTGTGGCCAAGCTGACAAAACAGACACAGTATTTGTGTCTCCATCACAGCAGTCTGACTTGCTATTTTACCACATTTCGCTTGTAAAGATGAGGTAAGATAAGATAAGCCTTTATTAGTCCCACAGGTGGGAAATTTGTTAAAGCAGCAAAGTGGACAGAACAAGAGAATAAGGTACAAGCAACATAACCAATAGAATATAAAAAATTATACAACACAACAGTATAATATAAAAATTGTACACTATACAAAATATAAAATATATATATATATATATATATATATGTATGTATATGTGTGTGTGTGTGTTTGTGTGTGTGTGTGTATGTATATATGGCATGATATACAGATGATATACAGTAATATCGCACCAATAATATTGCGTAAAGGCATCATTGTTCTTTGTTTTTGCACCTCTTTGATTTGGTTGTGATGAGATCAGCTATTACTGAAAAGTTTTACAGCTTCAAAATTGTTACAGCAGCCATTATCATGAGATCCTACAGAACCATGTTTTATGAAGAAATGATGATGAACCCTTGTGTGAAGTCCTTTACCAATTTTCCATTTCAAAACCTTGAAAATATGTGGAGGCTCTTCAAACTTAAAAAGGGTCTTCAAGTTCACACATCACATTCACAATTAAAGGTTCTACAAAGAACCATTTATTGAAATGCGTTGCGCAAGGAACCTTCTCTTCATTGTGCAGTGCAAAAAGCAAACAAACAAAAAAGTTTTTTTTTTTTTTATTCTTCTCAAAAACAAGACTTGACACAGAAGACAAACAAATTTATGGTTATATGTTTAGTTCATTTTCTACTTGAAAGACAGCTCTTGCCATCACAATAACTGGGAACTAGTTATTCTGTGTCATTCTAAACCTTCCGGAGAAGTCTAGTTCCAGCCACAATCTACAACATCTGCTCTTGCTTATGAATTTCTTCAGAAGTCTCTGATTGGCTGGAGCTTTAAGTAAAGGGGTGGATCAGCATGTTAAATGCAGGTTGGAGCTGAACATGGCAGGAAAGTGGATCTCATGCAGTAAGGTTTTTGACCACAGTTCCAAAGCATCTTATTTGGCTAATTAGCTTGCTAGTTACCTTAACTTGTAAGCTGACATGAAATGATAAACTGCACTGTCATGTGCACCCATACTCACAAAAATATATATTTACAGACCGTCTACAATTACGCACAGTCATGTGCAGAATCAAATAAAGATTAGACTTTTCTCATTTGAGTATGAAAATGTCAGTGAACACACACTCTGTGGAAGCTTGAAGAAATGCTCATTACATTAGCTAGCTTATGTCACCTTAGTGATCTTCTTCCACTACTCCCTACTTAGAACTCTCCTCTGGTTCTCACACTGTCCTGAAACTTGAGTGTTTCCTTAAATTGTAAGTCGCTATGGATAAAAGTGTCTGCCAAATGTACTGTAATGTAATGTAATGATGTCTTTACCAAGTAATAATTTTAAAAATAACCATCAGCGCACCAACATAACATTCATTTGTTCTGGTGCTCTTCTTGTACTGCAGGCATGGAGCATTTTGAGTACAATGGAAACCTCCTATTGCCACCTTCATCTTCAAACAACAAAAAAGCTTGCCAAAAGCAGGACTGATTCTAGAAATACTTGTTTTGATCCTGCTTTTTTTCCTTTTTTTTTTTGATACAAGCTTTTCAAGTTTAAATTTGGCCCATTATGTCATTATAGTTCCAACTCAGCCTTCACCCTAAAAACCTAGTGCTCCTTCTTCCACTGATAGAATAATTTAGGCTTGTTGAGTTTATCCTCACCTGGAATAGTAAAGAATTCAATAGACTGTTATTAGTTTCAGCTGTAAGACAGAGGAGAAGACCCTTTAGTTTTAGTCTTTAGTTGGGAGCAGTTTTTCAGTTCTATTCAGTTCTTTTTTTTAAACAATACTGAGTACATGTTATTAGCCAGAAAACATACCCAAACAAATACACCAAAAACATTGCCTTTGGCCACATAGAAGAAGCCTCTTTTGTGGGTTACTGGCCATTACTGCCATCCATTTTGCTAATCTACACAATAGCACTACAATAATTTAAGAAACATAACCAATGGAGAAGATACTTTTACAAAAAGCCATAGTGTTAAAGCTTGCTGGTATAAACTGCCTGGTTTAAAAATGGATTTGTTACAACATATTTGCAACTCCTGATGCTGCAACCCTTGAGATGTCAGAAAAAATGTCTTAAGCAGTAACTACGAGTATTTGATCGTAGATCAGAAAATCACAAAAAATGTTAGCAAGCATGTTTTTAATGTCATTCATAAACTAGAGGACCAGCTAGAGTACTGAACGTTTATTTTAAAGACTGAGTTGTTTTTCACTGTAATCACATTAGCTAGCTAGTCATGCAGCACAAATTTATAAACTAAAAGGAAATAATTAACCTTAAAATTAGGAAAAATATGGACTAGGAGGACTTCATGCCAGGGTAATGAAGATCAGAACCAAACTAACCAGTACTATGTCTTGGAAGTGGGCTTGCCATGAAATGAAGAATGTATGTTTGTGTGTTTGTCCCAGTTTGTACCTGTGCAAGGTACAAACTGTGAAAAGCCTACTATAAGAGGTAACTGAACCCATCATTGCCTGTCCTCATGAATATCTGAATATAGATGGTGAATATAGAGTGAATAAGAATGGCAGGGGCTGTGTGGAGAGTAAATGCTATGCTGGCAGTTGTGTATACGCTATATGGAAGCTGAACGGTAGGCCCTAAACCATTCGTGATATGCAGAAAATGGTATGTCAGTTCGTGCAAATGAAAAAAGGGGGTTGAAAGAATGAGAGAGAGAGTGGGATAGGCACTCTAATACTTCACTGTGAGGATTTGATCAAAGCAGTCTGCCTCGATTTTAGCAAATAATAGTCACGACTCAGATGTACCGCATGAATCAAAGCTATACAAGCACTTAGTCCTTGTTTGGTACAACTGTAGCACTGCTTTTTTTCCCTCCTGGTCAAACAGTCCTGAAAAATAATGGAACAAAAAACACATAATTTTATGGTCGACCACTTTGTGGAAATAAACAACCAGAACGCTGATGGATGACTAAATGCAGAGAATAAGAGCCAGTTGAGGACCTGGATTGAGGGAACTTCAGTTTTATAGTTTTCTGAGGCTGCTTAGTAGGGAAGGGTTGCCTGTCACACATCCTGTATGTTAATCACGTAATCAGGCCGCGGTACAGTGACAGATCTGTCTCGCCCTAGGAGACGATGTAATGAAAATTATGAGTGATGACTCTTTTAAATCTCTCCCTAAAGATGAGCCCACAGACATGCTCTATTGATCCTCCAGGCTTGTGTAGTTTCAGTGAGTACAATGACCCATCTGCCCTTCAGCGAACGCAGGCTGCAAAGAAAAGTAATAGCAATCCCTTGATTCTTATGAGATATGAAGCCTGCTTAAGATAACCTGGAGGGAGCCTATTTTTAGATGACTCTATTTCCTCAGCCGCTCCTGACTTTGAATCGGAGGTGGTGTCTTAAGTGTGGGCCGGGAAGACAAGACATGTTTTTTTAACTGTTTTCACTCACAGGGATCCATTAGCACACAGAGAAACTTGCAAAAAGGTGGTAGGTCCTGACTGCGTGCTGGACATGTACAATATTTAAAGCCTTGGAAGGTTTTAGTGGCAATTTAGTGTACAATGGACTATTATTAGGAGTGACAATACCACTTTTTCATGCCTGATACTGGTATCATATCACAGCCTCAAGTATCTGCCGATACAATGCTAATTTGATACTGTCTTTCCTTCTATTAATCAGAATCAGAATCAGAAAACTTTATTGATCTCGGAGAAAATTATTTATGTTATGACTGCACAGACACACGCAGACAAAAAGACAAGAACAATATAGAATATAAAGTCTAAATAAAATCCAAAAAAAAAAGCAATACAACTCTGCAGAAAATACTCAATATGAAATACACTGTATGAACAAATGCTGGGGTATAAATACCATAACTAAGTAAGTTACAGTTAAGCGTATTACTAGTAACACAAATGGTGGTTAGAAGTATGATATTGCATCTAATAGAGATCAGTGGTATATTAGTAATATTGACATAAGTAGTGATATTACTATTTGCATTAGTCTTACCGTGTGAAATAAGATTGGACAACTAAGCTGTAAATAACACATTTGACTGCACTTTTAACCCAAAACAGTTCCCCACTTCCTCTAGAGGGTGCTATATAAGTTGTAAAATTGTAGTTTCTACACTCATATTGTGCCCAGTGTGTCCATTATGGGGTTCTGCACACATAGCATAATCTCCAGCGGCTCTGTGTTAGACGTGTTTTACTCTGTTTATGTGCAGGAGTCTGTATTTTAAGTGTTCCATGTAGTGACCAGGGAACCATTTGGGACGCAGCCCTGCTGGTCATTTGAATTACTCGTGTTCTCATCTGTGTGTCTCTCTTTACAGCGTGTTCTTCAAAGTTTAGTTAAGCATTTACATGTTAGTTTAGGCTTTTTTCCCCAAATATCCAACCTGGTGATTTTGGTCTGTACTGGACAGATACTGATACTGTATATAAGTATAGGATTGGAACGCCCCTATTTATTATAGTGTCCCGTTAGATAAAATGAGTAATTTCAAGCTGCATTCTCATGACTTGACATTTCAAAAGTTGTTGAAATTTCACTTTGGATTTATGGCGCCCCTTCAGAACCTCAACATTAAATTGACCTCCTTATCTGTAAGCTCTTTTCTCAAAAAAAAAAAAAAAAAAAAACAGCAAGTGGAGGGGGAGCGGGATTTTGGTGTCGCGAACACCTCTCTCTCTCTCTCTCTCTCTCTCTCTCTCTCTCTCTCTCTCTCTCTCTCTCTCTCGATGACCGCCTCCTGAAGCTCTGCTTGACTGGAGAAGCTTAGCGTTCTTTGAGGTTATTAAGTTTTCTGTCAAAGAGTAATTACTGTGTCTTCTGTGTTCGTGTCATGTTTCACCGCTACTTTCCCGCTAATCTCTCAACCGCCGAATCCTCGAGTGCCCTACCCTCCAATCAGCAGCCGCCTCTCGGCCTCCCGTGTGCACCACTCACGAGCCCATTAACACATCTGCTCTCCACCACAGCAATCCCACTTCTGATGAGGGATTTCATTAAAAGTATGATTTGACGGATTTGCGGATTAAAGAACTTTTTTTGTTGAATAGCTGCTAGGTTCGCTGGCTTTATGGCAAACTTTGGCCTTTTCTTTCAAACGATTTCCCGTATCGGCTCACTGTAATACCCTGCTTCCAAGCACAGCGGTCGAGCATCCGTTATGTTCAACACCGCCTCGCTTCCGGGGAGAGGCCCTTTCACCTTTCTCAGTTTACAGTTTTGGAAAAGATAAATTGTATCTTCTACTGATGGTGCTTATTGATACATTTCGGTATTGATCGACAGTGACATTTAAGTTCAGTGCTTCAATCTGCCTTAAAAGTTGCCTGACAGAGAATGCCATCAATCAGGAGCTCCTTTTGGTGGAGAAATGCTGGCTGTACGGGTTGTCCCATAAAAATTCATAAAATATTGAACTTTAGGGACAGAAAAATCGGAGCTGAAGAGTATTTCATATTTATTTATCTATCTACCTATCTATCTATCTATCTATCTATCTATCTGTCTGTCTGTCTGTCTGTCTGTCTGTCTGTCTATCTGTCTGTCAGTCTGTCTGTCTGTCTATCTATGTATTTATCTCCTCACCTCATTTTCCTGGTCAAAAGCATCTTTTTATAGCTGGAATTAGTCGTCTATTTTCCTCCTAAAGTTTGTGAAATATTGGCATGGTTCCAACATCTAAACATTTGTTCATTTGTGGTGTAATGTGTGAACATTCAAATTTTTGATCGGTTGATCAAGGGCTGAGTATTGATCATTTAAAAAAAATATTTTTGTGGTTGAGTCACCTCTGTAATGTGTGGTGAGAGAGAGCAGTCAAGTCTACTTAAAAATGTGTTTTGAAGAGACAGTCTGTGACGTCACGTCTAAAGCGACCGGACAGGGCCAAGAGTCAATCTTATTGAGCTAAACACACAGCAGACTTATAAACAGACTTTACGACACTTAGGTCGGTTATTAAAAAAAAAAAAAGACGTGTGTCACTGTTTGTTGTGGTTTAATTAAAAATAATCAGTCCATGAATGCGACTATTCATTCAGCTGTCCTTTACCATAAATAGCTTGGTAAGAGCCAGCGGGTTCATCCTCCCCCCCATTGGTTCAGCAGTAAAGTGCCAGTCCCTGAATGAAGAGAATCAGAATAGGCGATGCTTTGAATCTGTGGTGCGAGTAGATTTTTAATTTTTTTTTGCCCACGTTTGCAATGTTTGGGTGTCTTCGAACACTAGTTTTATATCAACCACGCAATCACACTTCACAGAGAAATGCATCTATTTTTTTCAGCTATTTTAAAGCCCTGAATTGTACTTGTTATGCAAAGACTTGACCATCTGTTCCCCAGTAGCCGGACAGAGGCAACAGAGGCTTTGAAATTCCCCCTTTTGACTCCGGCACAGGAGATTAGCACCCTTGATATGGCCGATACCCTAGAGAATCGCAGGAGCTTTGAAATCTCAAATGAGGAGCAGAGAGAAGCTCACCCTGTAATCCTGTTATCTCAAATGCATCGGCAAGACCCTCTCCTGCATTCTTGATTACACAATGACTTCATAAGTGCTCCTGTCCTTGGTCTCTGTCTCACTCTCTGTCTGCCAGAGCATCTCTTTTCTTTAGATTGTGACAGGTGAGTGTGTGGTTCATGTGAGGTCACGACTGTGTGTGTGTGTGTGTGTGTGTGTGTGTGTGTGTGTGTGTGTGTGTGTGTGATACCAGGTGCTGCCACATATCTTGCTGCCACCCCCGTATGACTTTAAGTAGTGGAGTCAGCCTCTTTTAATTCACCCTTCACTCACTCTCTCTTTTCTCTCTTTTTGTCTTTCTGTGGCTTATAAATGCTCAGTCTCTCTCTGGAGAACAGATTGCTTTGCCACAGCAGGTCTCTGTTGGCCCCCAGTGGTGCGCGACTGAGACTCAGATCCAGGTTTCCACTGCATGACTCTAAAAACATTCATGCCTGAAAAGGGCACACTGTAAGATTTAGCATTAATATCTAATGTTAAAAAGCAGGACCCATCACAGGTGAGGGAGGATGGTCTGGGAGACAGTAGGAACAATGTCCAATGAATAGGGAAGCACAACTAAAGGTCAAGGCTTTAATGGGCCAACCATCCAGCACCAGCCTCCACTGGAGCTGAAGCTGGAAATTCAGATCATATAGTTTTGAAAAAAAAAACCCTATAAATTCCATGTACCATCTAGTGATCATCCTCCAGGACTTCATCTCACTCACACCACCCCATAAACAAACTAGATCTTCACAAAACCTGCTTTAAACTGGGATCTTATTTTTAGAGTTTTTCAAAATCTACAGAGGCCCAGATATGCTTGGAAGACAATAGAAACAATGACCAATAGATGGGGAAGCACAAATAAAGGTCAAGGCTTTAATGGACCTCCATCCACCACCAGCCTCCACTGGAGCTGCAGCTGGAAGCCAGAACTGGTCAATCTGTTGCAAAACTTTTGTTCAGACCAGACAAGGAGGAACCCAGAATTGTGGAAAGAGCCAAGGAAAGCAGTAATGGCTTCACCAGGAAAGGAATCATAATGGAACATTTATAAAATATATTAAAAAAAAAGCTATAAACTGGCAGTACCATATAGTGATCGTCCTCCAGGGCTTCATCCCACTCACACCATGCAATTGACAGAGTATCTGGATCTTCACAAGATCTTATTTTTAGTGGCCTTCAAAATCTACAGAGCCCCAGATATGCTTGTAGAGTGGCAGAAGAGCAATTAAATACTGCAGTCCCTTGTTTTAGAGGGATTGTCACGGATAGTGTGGGGCCTGGATCCAAAATGTGGCGCAATTTGTCACAGAAGCAGCATCTAGCTTTTTTCTTTTTTTAAGTGTTTAATTTGAGAAATTTGCAACAAAAAGTCTGTCACAAAATTGTAGTTTCCTCACAAGAGGGGTGCTCAGTACTCAGTAGATAGTTTTCTGTCAAAGTGAGAAACCCCAGCACGATCTCATTAATTAATTATGGTAGCAGTCACAAATTTCAAAATAGTTTATTACCTAAAGTGCCATTTAATATGTGAGTTTTAATTTAATTAGTAAAAACCGATAAAAACTGAAAAAACAGGCTAAAGACAGCAAAGTCAGCTGGCACAGCAGGAGGTGCCTCAGCTTCTGAATCCTGAAATATCTTTTGTACTTTTTTAACCGCTAAATGATCAAATCCAAAACAATTTTACAAATGGCATTACAAGTCCAAACTAAATGATCTTTCGGCATTTTGTTCTCTGCCAGTGTGACGTTGTTGTTAAATAGGACAATATATGTGCAGGCAGACAGGTTTCTGTTCTGTCTTTTATATGAACGGCAATCCAAACTGAAACAAAGTCAGACACTGACAACATTCAGAGCAATAAAGGAAGCGCAATTACCTAGTAGAAAACAAATCTTGAATGTAAAGGCATTAACCACCACACTGCGAATGCACACACAACTTCACAGTTTGAGTTCACAATTTGAATTCAAAGTCACAACTTCACAATTCAAATTCACATGTCTCTGTGTCTCTGTGTGTCTGTGCAGTCGAAGCATAAGCAATTTCCTCTAGGATTTTCTGATTTCGATTGATAGTAAGTATTATAGTTCAGACTGATTAGTCTCAGGTGAGTGAAATGAGGTGGGATAAGGGCAGGGATGGCGATCAGTATGTCAGTGTAGTGTCGGATGGGGTAGTGAACTTTGGCATCACAGCAAAGTCTTTTGTTTTATACAATAGTTCTCAAACTACCTGATGGACCGCAACTACGCAAACAGTCCAACACAGAGTGTGTCACAGTTCACACAACAATGGTTGAGAAAAGTGGGAAAATATTCAGAATTGTACACATCATGTACTGAGAATAGCTCACAAAGAACTGACCATGAATAATTGATTAAAACTTCTGTGAGCACTATGACCTGACAAAATATTTGAATTTGAGTTTTGTACACCACACACACACACACAAATGTCTACACATGCGCCTGTGATGTTTTTCCATTCGTGCGGCTTCATTTCTCTTTGCACCTGTGACAATACTGTTGTATTGTGTTGTATCAGGACATGGCAAAGCAAGAACTGAGGCCTCCTATTGAACCAAAGACTCATTTACATTTACATCAGTCGCCACACTAAAAATAATAGTAGAAAATTCCAGGTTTGTTGTCTGTTAGTTGTTGCTGTCAATATTCCCTTGAAGAAAAGTTTGCTTTAAAGTGTTGGCGGTTCTAACCGATTAATAAGTCTAATGAACGTGTGTAGCTTCTGAATCTGAAGACAAAAGGAACGGTTAAACCGAATGAGGATGTAATTCGACCACTGCCAAACTTGTTTTTCTTTAAAGAGCAGTAAAAAATTCATGCCTTGTATATTAAGACTTACAAACAGAATAGCATAGTGTGATTTAACAAAAAAAAAAAGAAACAGAGGAAAAATACATTCGAGGATGAATACTCGCAAATGAAAGAAAATGGAGCACTCAAGCACCCTGCTTCTTTGGCACAGACAGACTATAATTGTTCTGTAGGAGCAATTGGGTTTTTCAAACCTCACCGACGTTAGACAGACTTTTTATTTCTTCAGCCCAGTGGACTTCAGCATCGCTCAAGCAGACACTGTTTCTCTCCCTCTTTCAGAATTAATCGTCTGCCTGAAACTGCTTTGCTCACGCGATAGATCGTCCTTAAGTGACCTTAAATGAGCAAATCATGAGCGAAATTTGTCATTATTCTGTCTAAATTGCTCATAGATTAGGAAAGAAATTGGTGGAGTATTTACTGCAGGGTCATCACAGTTCCTTGTTCCTTCAGTGGCATTTTTATATATATTCATAAATCCATTAATATATCTATATCTACCTATCTATCTTTGTCTATCTATCTATCTATCTATCTATCTATCTATCTATTTATCTATTTATCTATTTATCTATCTATCTATCTATCTATAATAAATTACACATGCACACACACAACCAGTCAAATGTTTTTGCACACACAGATTTTCTACATTTGCATGTTACTCACTTAATATTTACAAAAAAAACACTCAATATTCTTTATTAACAAATACATTTACATTCTGTTCACTATTTGAGTACCTTTATTAACCAGAAAATGTCATTTTTTTATTCATCACCAATGATCTACAAAAAAAAAACCACCTAATATAATTATATGGATCAACAGATGAGTATTAGATATTTAACGAGCTATTAAGTGCTGAAATGGTTAACAAGTGCATTTAAAGTTAACTTTCCAAAGCTTAACTTTCCAAAGCTTAACAAGAATAAAAATGTGAAGTTTATGAAATGAAGAGATAAGTGGTAAAAACCTGTGGTGTGCAATTTTTTCGACTATAGGTGTGTGTTCTTATATTTCTCCAAATGTTTCTGATCAGTCTGCCCATTCGTTTTTTTTTTTTCAGAAGCCATAATAGCTGAGTTTGCCATAAAGCCACTGTGCTGTCTCATGGGCTCTGGGGTTGGGGTCATTTAGACAAAGCCTTAGGCGTGTCCCGTGCTCAGACAGTGCACACACAAGAGAGAGCAGGTGACAAATAGTAGACATTTAGGAGTAATGCTCTGCCTCATCTCCTGATGCATTATTAAAGGAGTGAAGAGACAGAGCCATGACATGCAGAAAGAGAGAGAGAGGAACAGAGAGAGATCAAGGTAGGGAGCAACAAAAAGAGAGGAAATGGGCGAGGGTGAAAGAGAGAGACCTAATGAGGCATCAGTTCAGAAATGAGACAGGGTCCTGCCCCGGGGCAAGATGTGAGCACGTCACCGGGGCAACAGCGACTCACCTCCATAGAGACCCAGCAGGAATGATCAACATCACAGAGCGAGCAGGGGCCACCACCAGCCTGTAGAATGTGCCAGGAAACAGGAGAGAAGAACAAGACACACACGCAAATACACACACACACACACATATACACGCATCAGCTATGCAAGCCCAGGGCCAAGAGCTCAAATTAAACACGTCCCTAATCACGTCATAGCTTACGCCCAGTGCAACACTGACCGAGCAGAATAACTTTGTTTTTTTTATTTCCCAAACAACCATGTTGGTGAATTGTGTGCAGTGTTTGCACACACCAGCCTCACCAGAGGCATCGACTCGAACCAAGGTAGGGAAGGAGGAATAGTACATTGTGCTGGGGAAATGAAGCAAACAGGAAATGTATCTGCTGGTTGGGCACAGCTGGATATCTTTAACACACCAAAACATTGGCTACATAATTATGCATAGAGTGGGTGGAGCAGGTCCACCAGAATAAAAGCAAAAAAAAAAAGTATATATATAAATAAATAAATGCGATTTCAAATGAAAGCCATGTCATGAATCATAAATGATATCTCCTTTTGCTCTTCCTCACTGTGTACGTGTGTGTGTGTGTGTGTGTGTTTGAATGAGTACTGGCAGCAGACTGCTGTTATTAATCTAACACATGGTGTTCGTGGCACAGGTGCTGGTTGCTGAACACAGTGATAAGGCTTTCCATTTCTGACTGGGAATCGCCAGGAACCATCTTGCATGTACCTTTTCCAATCTCACACATTATTCAGCTCCTCTTCTTTGTATAGGAACCATGGAGCCAAGCACAGGTGTGAGAACTCATTTCAAGACTTTGCTGTCTAATGAATCAGCCCATGTGACTGGTACACAGTAATTGAATTCTTACTTGCAAGAGGTCTGAAAGAGCAAGAATGATCACACACAATCTTCAGACAATGGATGGTTTACACAAATGATTTACGCTACACCAATGGCCTTCCACATTACGATGCACTGACACATCTGATTCAGCTAATAATTCGCAAGCCAGTCCTAAACTGAACTGGCCGTGTGCACACAATCATCCAAGACTACTGCAAGGCCAGGGTTCACTACTAAAGCACTACACCCAAGATGCAAGAAGTTTACATATATTTGTTCTGAAATACCTGGTTTCCCAAAAGCCCCTCACTGGCTCTGGTGTGATTTTCATCAGACTTTTCAATCTACAGCAGATGTGCTAAGGTGGTTTTCTGCACCAGGATGAGCACAAAGGTGTGATCAAGTATCCACTCACTTGATGCTTAGGATCTATTATTGGCGACAGTGACTGGTGTCTGGTTAAAATTGTATGTCTTGTATTGTGGTATTAAATGCCCATGTGATAATCTGCAAATATTGTCCTAAGGGTATTTTGTTCATAAGATTTTTATCAACTTGTTTGCCCAGCAAGTAGCAGGTCATGTGATTCTGTGATATTGATATTTACATGAATAAGGCAAAGCATTAGTCTGGCTGAAACCTTAACAACCACTCCGTTCAGGCAAGTCACCTTTGATATCCTCCGCGTTTGAAATGTTCCTGATTGAAACTGACTGAAAATGACTGAAAATGTCAATGAGTTTAGCAACCATGCATGTCATAAAAGCATTCTGTGCATCACGCTCATCAACACTAAATCTTATGTTTTGCCATTTAGCTGATGCTTTTGAAATTAAGAACCTTGCTCAAGGGCACAGTTGCAATAACTATGATTGGGCCTGTATTTTTTTTTTGAGCCATAGATTGTTTGAACTTCTGTAACCTGGCAGCTCACAATATAATGAGAGCTTCAAAGCAGGTGGAGAATTTTCTTAACGTCATGCCGAGCTGGTTTGTTCCCATTAAGATATTGAGCAATTGCTTCTCTATGCCTTACCATTGCTACTTATTTATGCAGAGTTTATGTTAATGTTCTTCATCTTAATACCACAAGCATCTCAGTACTTTTCATCTCTGCCCTCCGGCACTGAAATTGAGTAGAATTTTTTCTTTTTTTTCCTTTAAGACAGACTCCCAGGAGAGGTGCTTGTTATCACAGTAATTGCCTACTCCCATTGGACGTCTAAAATGGAGGCCCTATCCTCCCCCCCTCTGCAGAAGGCAAAGAAGCAATGAACCTGAAACAATCACTGTAAAAACCGTCTGGATCCCTCTGCATAGAGGAGTGTTTGAAGATAATTTACTCATCAGGTACAGAGCAGTGAATACACACAGCATCTGGAACAGGTATGGAGTGGTAGAAAAGTATTCCTTTTGTCATACCTCCTCTTGTACTGCAAGTCCAAATCCCCAGTTTCTTATGGTTTCTTATGGTAAAAGTAGTAACATGGAATTAGCATTTGCATTCTTCTCAGAGAGCGCTGCCATGTCCTTGCAATATCTTAAGTGAATGAGCCCTTCTTACAAGATTACATAGTATGGTGACTCATAAGGAAGCACAGCTGCATTTGTCTGGGATCTTTTGATATGTTGTAAAGTGGAGCTCTCTAAAGCAGCCGGTTCCTGCCGGTTCTGCTACCCTTCTGCTGTTCTCCAGAGCTGTCATTAGCACCCATATGACTGAGCTAGCTGAGAGGCAATTGAGAAAACCTTGGGATGGCTTTCAAGTGTGGCAGGGATGGCTTCATGATATCAAAGAGGCATTGTGTTCTTTTTCTCTGAAACTGAATTTCCTGGAACCTCTTCTAAATGTGGATGCAAAAATAGAGGTTGGGATGTTGATTGGGGCACTAAATGAATGACGCTGGTGCACCCAAATGATAGATTGCCAAATGACCAATAGATGAGTCATTCCTGCATGCTGTTTTCTAAGGGTAAAGGCCTTCTACTTTGATTTCTTCTTTGCGTTATTGCAAACAGACATATAGATTGAATAGATTTTGCTCTTTGTTGAAGTGGTTATATATACCCTACACATGAAGATCTGTCTTACCATTCAGCAGCACTTTGATTCTCTCTTCTCTGAGAGCTCTAGCCTTGATCCAAAGTCAACTTGAAGCCTATCAAAGCTTGCCTAGTCTTGCTTGAATTAGTGGGGTCCCGGCCGTCAGTGTATCCATCAACTTTGTCATTGAAGCCTCATTTGTATTCTGTTAGGTAAAGAAGAGTGCTTGTGCTTTCCTCTTATCATAGCTCATTTGCTTGATTTTACATCTTCTTGTAACAGGAGCCCATAAATATGCAGAATGACAGTTGCGATTCTTTGCGCTTTGCATGGAGCAGAGTTTAACCCTTAGAATGCAAGCTGCAGGGAGCCCTGCTGGAAGTGCAAGAAAAGGTAAATTGTCATCATATGGCCAAACCGCTCTTTATATGGAAGTTCCCCTGGTTTGTGTTGATGCTCGAGGTGTCAGATGTCATGCTGACCTTTGTTTGGTGTTCCTATGTCACATACAACCAAATTATAGTGATTTAAATAACATATAATGATAATAACTGCACTCAGGGTTTTAAAAATGGCATGACATGCAAATGAACACAAAGAACAAAAATTTACAAAATTTACAAGTGGGTGGGGAAAACCTGCAGAGGGAGGGGGAACACCAGTTATAGACTGTTTTACACCGTTTATATTCACTGAAATCAGAGCTCTAAGGGTTAAATGATTCCTTCCACCAATGAGAGCTTTGAAGCTTTGCTTAGAGGATGAACTAAACTATATATTTTGGATCACAGCAAGATCACCCTATTTTAGTGCTGTCCTTGGAAGCACAGCTGGCATTTATGTTTACTTGCGCTCTGAACGTCACCACAAAAAAGATCACCAGCAGCAATTTAACACCTGCAGTAATTTGCTTGTCTTTAATTTACACCATACCGTTATCTCAGTTTCCATTGTGCCTGTGGGCGTTAATTTATCGTGGATGAAAGAGAAGATATAGGTAAAGCAAGACTTATGTGGTCTTGTGAAAGGTTTTTATAGGTTTTGGAAATCAGCAGTGCTTTCATTTCATTTATTATAATTAAAATGTCCAAAATTTAAGACGTAATCTGTGCTGGACTGGCGACCTGTCCAGGGTATTGCTTCACATTTCACCCTATGACTGCTGGGATAGGCTTCAGTAACCTCTATGACTTCGGTTAATAATAAGTGGCTCGGATAATGCATAAATGGATGGAAGACATAACAAATCAGTTTTTGTTATTAATTTGTTTTAAGTGAAATGCTTGAGTGTAAAGAGAGTTTAAACAGTTTCTGGTACCACTTTACAATAAGACTATTCTTATCAGAATCAGAATCAGAATCAGAATCGCGTTTATTGGCCAAGTATGTGAGCAAACACATACAAGGAATTTGATTCC
>JBBPCZ010000007.1:1233251-1244297 GCA_037974445.1 Brycinus macrolepidotus
ACCTTATCTTTATTCCTCTTGTTGCACTGAGCATGTATATGACAAAAGAATTTCCCTCGGGATAAATAAAGTTCTTTTATCTTATCTTATCTTATCTTATCTTATCTTATCTTTTATCAGGAAAATGCGACCTGCCACATTGTAAACATTGTTCAGGAATGGTTTGAGGAATATGACAAAGAGGTCAAGGTATTAATTTGGCCTTCAAATTCTCCAGGTCTCAATGTGATCAAGCATCTGTGGGATGTGATGGATAAACTAATGCAGTCCATGGAAGCCCCAGCTTGCTGCTGCTAATGTCTTGGTGCCTGGAACCACAACACATGCTTTGTAGCATGTGTGTAGCCTCCTGCCTGAAAGGAGAGAGGCAAATAGTCTGCTAGCAGAGTAGGTAGAGTGATTCAGGGAACCCCTTTCTTGCACCCACTGTAGCAAATGTTACTGATTGTGGATAGACTGCTGCCAGTGATCCCCTGTTCAGTCTCCAGTTTTTCAACTTCCCACCTCCTAGTCGCTGTGAGTGATGAGTCCCACTATTGCCTTGTCATCTGTGAATTTCACAGTGTGATTGCTCAGATGCTTGGCTGAGCAGTCATAGGTCAGCAGTGTCTATAGTAGGGGGCTCCAGATGCATCCCTGGGGGGAACCAGCATTGAGGATGTTGGGAAGAGGATGAGATGCTATGAACTGGGGCCTGGTCTAGTACTAGTCTAGTACTCAGTGGCACAAATAAAAGCTAAGGCCAAGTACTGTCCGTTTCTCAGGATTTGTGTCATGGTGTTAAAGACAGAACCGAAGCCCAATAAGAGCAATCAAACGTTAGGAGTCCTTACTCTTCAAGTGAGTGAAGGCCCCATGATTTACCAATAACATCTGCAGTGGAGCAGTTCCATAATGGTGGTGGTCTTCTGTGACTTCAGTAGTCTTCATGTGTGCCGTGACCAGCAGTTTAAAGCACTTCATGATTATTGGGGTGAGTGCTAGTGTGCAACTGTCATCCAGGCTTGACGGGGATTGTAGTGGTAGGAATAGACAGATCCCTGGGGCATTCTGCAACTGTGCTGGTGTGATCCGTGATGCTCTTCATATTCATCCATTTCCTCAACTGATGGATTGATAGTTTGGACATAGCCCTGGATTATGACAGCACAGTTAGCATTAGCTCTCATTATACTCTAATCAGGACTCTCCTTGTTACTCTCACCATGTCCTCAGGAGCTGCAGTCTGCTGAGTGCTGGTCTGAGATGTAAAGTTATTGATGATAGTAGATGCTGCACAGCTTGGATTTGTCAATCTTTAGTCTTTTATCAGGGGTCAGTTTCTGACCACGGGATATTTTTGGTTGCAGTGACACAAATGAGTTCAAAGACTCCAACAGCACTGCTGTGTGCAACAGACTCTGTGCAGAACACACACACACACACACACACACACACACACACACACACACACACACACACACAAACACACACACACAACAAATGATACAGAGAAACAGATGGATTACAGTCTTTAATTGTAAACTACAAAGTGCACTGGTCAGTGGAGCTGGTACAAGGTAGGTGTATATAATTTAGTGCCTCACAAATGTACACCTTTCATACTACAAATTACATAAATAGCAGAATAAGTACATGGACAAAAATACTTACTATATTTATTAAATGTGACCTGGGATATTAAATCTCACACTCTTACAGGATTACATTATAGATTTCCACAAGACCTAAACATGCAGTGACATTTATTGTTCTGGTCACAGTAATTTGAGTAGAAATGAGGACATGAGGACAATGACTGCTCCTGGACTATAACTTGATCATAGTGCTGTTTTTAGCGCAAAACCAGGCTCAGTATGTGTTTGTGTTTCAGAAATTAGATTCAGCCCCTTTTGAAAAGTATTACCCACAATGATGAGGAAAGTGGAGATTATATAGGATTTAATTTCCATATTTTCAGCATTCCTTTGTTTCCTTAAGATCTGAAAGAATCTCCTCACATCCTCCCACTCTTGTCTATTTGGCATCACAATCAGTTATTTTGATAAGAAACATGGAATAGCATCTTCTGCTGCAACTCCCACAGATGCTTGTTACATGAACAAATCCTCATTTTTGTCCCGACTTCAAGGGAGACTCTGTCAAACCGAGTGTTGGTCCATTCTGAATTACAGCTTAAGCACTGTGAGAGGAACACTAATCATTTCATACGGGAAGGAAGCGTGGAGAGGCAAACAAAGAACCGACATGGCAGCACCCTCCAAAACACAGCTGATTTAAAGCAGCATCATGCTTGGCTTGGACAAGCGCTCTGTCTCTCTTCAGATGAAAGCCTTGTAACCCACCATATAGCGCCAACTTTCTCAAATCCGTCTTCTATCTTTTTTTTTTTTTTTTTATAAGAGGAGGCACAACTGTCATGCCACATGAACAAGTGCAATTGAATTTACTTTGCCCTTAGAACTCAGAACATATTAGTAACAAATATAATCGGTGTAAAACAGTCTAAAACCGGTGTTTGTTCTCCTACACGCTCGCTGTTTGCTGCTCTTTCACTCAGCACGCCGCCGATTGGCCACTCTCCGGACCCCCTTCCTCTGCAGGTTTTCCCCACCCTCTTTTGGACGGAGACTATCCCGAAGGTTCTCTCGAGTTCAATGATCTTGTGTGGGTAAAATAAACAAAATTTAGGCATTTTGGTTCTTTATGGGCATTTACTTGTGATGCCAATTTTAAACCCCAGTAGTGGTTTTTGTTATTACATGTTATTTAAATGGCAATGACTTTGGTTCTGTGTGACATAGGAACACCAAACGAAGCTCAGCATGATGTCTGACACCTCGAGCATTTGATGCTCTTCCAGCATGGATCTGTGCCGCTCGCGTTCTAAGGGTTAGCATAGTTTGAGGCATATTTGTGTTTGATGAAATCTGAAACACACACATTTTTACAAACTCCATAAAATATGACATAATATTAATATTAAAACACTATTCCAAAAAATACAAATCTTTCAGAAATTCAGTAAAGAAAGATTAAAAATATGGACCATTTTTCATTAAGGACTATTGCTAACTCCAGGTTCTTGCAGGTGTCAAAATAGATGACTAAACCGCTTCTTGCAAATGGTCTAGTTTTGTCATATCTTTGAAAAGAGAAATGACAGCTTCCTTTCTTCATTCTTCTTCGTGGTGAACATGGGCATGTGCCTTGCCTTGAGAAGTTTTCAGGCCCCAGTAATGCACTCTTTCCAGCCACTTTTTTTGACCTTTGGAGCATCCAACCAGTAGAACATGACCACACTCCAAGTCTGGCATACAAAGAGCAAAGCAACCAAGACAAGATCATTCACTGACATATAGATTCTTGCCAACACTTTTTCAGGATGGATGCTTACCATGGCTGACCATGTCTTGAAACTGGCATGAGGAAGAAAGGGTGGAGTCAACAAGCCATCCCAACTAATGGGCACTGAAAAATTCCAGGTACTTCATCACGTCACAATCATGAGTGTGTCGACACCTGGGGGTAGCTCCCAATTTCAGTTTGCAAAATGCTAATTGGTGGCGTACCTGCTTTCCTTACTTGTTGGCTACAAGTTAGTTTCATAGATCTGGTGCAAAACCAGTCAAGCAAAACCAAACATGTCTTTGGAACTCCTTATATGGAAGTTCCCCCAGTTTGTGTTGATGCTTGAGGTGTCAGAAGTCATGCTGAGCTTTGTTTGGTGTTCCTGTGTCACGCAGAACCATATTGTAATAGAAAAAACATGTAATAATCGTTACTGGGGTTTTAATACTGATGTCACATGCAAAAAAGAACAAAAATTTATTTTAGGTCTTAAAAACAAGCAAAAAAAACATAGGATTTTTGAACCCGGGAGAACTTTCAGGATTGTCTCTGCCCACAAGTGGGTGTGGAAAACCTGCAGAAGGAGGGGCTCCGGAGAGCGGCCGAATGGCGGTGCGCCGAGAGAAAGAGCAGCA
The DNA here is from genome assembly GCA_037974445.1 of Brycinus macrolepidotus. Classification (NCBI taxonomy): domain Eukaryota; kingdom Metazoa; phylum Chordata; class Actinopteri; order Characiformes; family Alestidae; genus Brycinus; species Brycinus macrolepidotus. Next base: position 1,237,238 of record JBBPCZ010000007.1, read on the forward strand.
AATGGCGAGCATGCAGGAGAACAAACACCGGTTTTAGACTTTTTTACACCATTTATATTTACTGAAATCAGATTTTACTACTATACTTTGAGTTCTCAGGGTTAAAGGTTTTTTTTTCTTTGCCAAACTGTCACTTCAACACTGCTCCATTATGTGTATGTCAAAGTCTGATCATTCTCTGTCTTTCACACTCGGATTGTGTTCTCCTTCATTTCTTTCTCGCTCATAAACTTTCTCTATCTCAACTGTTGAGCCTCTGCTGCGATTGCCTGAAGACTGTCCACAATCGACCACCACAGGAGAACGACTCGCTCTGGCATCTCATGATAAAATGCAGATCTGCTCAAGCTACACACTTCATTAACTGTGGTAATACTTCACCGCACTGATGTATGAAACAATCCACTTTCTGAGACTGGCTTCTGGCAAAATCGCCTTTTCTAACTTGCAAAGTGCTAGAATGAATTGCTGTTTCATATACACCATCTTAAAACTTTTTTCCTGTTTTCTTGCTTCATCTAAACAGCTACAAATGGTCCAGAATTCTTTTTCAACCTAAAGCAGAAGATGCAAGGTACACAAGGTCCATAGATTTCTTCAGGGAGACCTGTTCATTTCAGTCAAATCCATTTCTGCTAAGGTAGCAGAAATAAACTGAGACTAGAAACAATTAAAACTTCCCCAAACACTATACGTGCCAAGTGGTAAAAAAAAAACAACTCATCAATAAGACTGTACTGAAACCAGAATGTCCAATTTCAAAGCACTCGGTATAAAGTTCTGCAAATCCCTTATAAATATTCACTGCTTTTGCATATGTCCCTATAAGTCCCTATAAGCTTTCAAATAATCCTGTGTATAACTAAACTTAAACTATACCCTAATCTTAACTTCAGCTCAACATAAACCTAATTCTAAGCCTAACTTTTACAATGTTAGCCAAGAGCTTAATCCATTTATTAACAATAAAAGCACCTGTAGATAACCTATAGTTGTCTTTTAAAATAAACTGTAAATATGTTCTACTGTAATGTTGGTGATGCATGATACACACTATAAAATGGATTGTTCCTGTGCTAAAACGGAATTGCCTGAGCTACATGTAAAGTACCTGTCAAATTTCTGATGTACACACACATATGATGCCTCACATTGACTGGATTCTGCATTAATGCAACAAGTTACTAAAAAACAATGTACTGTGAATGGAATAATTATTGTGATTGCATGTGATTGCAAAAGTTTTGGCACATATTCTTTGTGCAAAGGTTTGGCCCTGCTATGTTTATGCAAAAGCTTTTGCATACCCCCCTCACCTCTGAATCATAGTAACTACCTAGCAACACCCTAGCATTCACCTAGAACACCATGGCAACCCCCATATACCACCCTAACAACCACCAGAGACCACAGCAACCAACTAGCAACACCCTAGCAACCAAATGGGAAACTATAGCAGCCACCTAACAGCTTCCTAGCAACCCCCAGAGATACCTTAGCAACTGCTAGGGAATTTCTTAAGTCATACAATCATGACTTGGATTGTGGAATATTAAGGTTTATTGCATGGGCTGCAAAGTGAACTGATAATTAATTATTCACAAAGCAGCCATTTACTTTATTTACTATTTAATACACTGTAGAACCACAATATAAAAATGTAAACAAAGTCACTTGAATGTCCTACAAGCTTCAAATGTCTGTGTTTTAGTTACAGCAACACCAGTAAATCTCAAATGACTTGTTACACCATAGATAGTGAGCTAAGTTAGGAAATCTTGGATGTACAAGCAAACTGTGCATTATTTGTCCAGTACTAAACTGTGCACAAACTGTGATGAATCTCAGATGTATCTTTGTTAAGTATATCATGCTCTGTTAAGGTGCCCAACCTGGTATTTTATTTTCTATGTAGTACACTATGTTGGGAATAGGGAGCCATTTAAGATTTAGGCCCAGTGTGAGGTAAAACAATGAAGCTTGGGGCTAGTGAAGCAAAAATGACTTATAAAGTCAATGATTTTGCATTGAACACTGCTATATTGTGATATGTTCTTTATTACGAGACAGAAATGTAAAATAGATAAAATAGATAAAAAAGTAAAGTACTTTGCAGAAGAATAGTTTATGACAATTACAATAACAACTTAAATCATTTACAGTCGACCCTCGTTTATCGCGGTTAATCCGTTCCAGACTGTACCGCGATAAGTGAATTTCCGCGAAGTAGGAAATCGAATATTTTCGTAGTTAGAACATAAAAACCATATTTAGAAGGTTGTAAACAGGTTTTCTAACATTATTAGAGCCCTCTAGACATGAAATAACACCCTTTAGTCACCATTACACTCATTTTACCCAATATATTAGACAAATGCTGCATTTTCGAGCTTCGCGTGACCGTCGCTCCGGTTCCCCACTGAGGAGAGCTTCGTGACTAGCCTCGTTCGAAAGGTCTCAGGGAGCTGTAGGTAACTGTAAAGCTTGAGCGCGATCGGTTTTTCCCCGGCCAAGCTAAGGGGCAAAATACACCGTTTCAGCCGGCTCGCGGAGCAAAATGCTCCGTTTTAGATAAACGGTGGGAGTAACTATGACTCTCTTAAGGTAGAAGAAGCTGGAGCGCTTTCTAAGTCTGAAGCTCTTAGTACAAGCGTGCAGCGCATAAGGGTGGTAGGTTTGTCCCCGGCCGAGCTGTGGTGCAAAATGCTCAGTTTCAGCCAGGTCCCGGCTTGCGGCTTAAAAAGTCAGGTTCCCCGGGGGCTAGCGGGGCAAATGAAGACTCGTTGGAAAGGTCTTGGGGAGATCTATGGGCATGTAAAGTTTGAAGAGGCTGGGTGCTTGCCCGGCCGAGCCACGCGGTATAATTGACTCAGACAACTGAGCGCGCGCTGTATCATTTTCAATCAACTTTTTAATGAATATATTTGAAAAAAAAAGTGAAGCCGCAAAAGTCGAAGCCCAAAGTGGTGAGGGACGACTGTATTGAAAAATGTGCATTTTATTTTCTTTTACTTGCCATTTTATAAATGCAATCAGCCACTTGATGTGTGCATTACAGTGATTTTAACACGGGCAAGATGTTTTACCACATTTTACCCCAAGCCATTAACCTTGGTAAAATCACGGAAACACACAGCCTATCATAGCTTATTGCTATATTTAACCACTTTACCAGACTTAAATGATCACTTTCATGTTTTAAATAGAGCTTATGCAATCGCTTCAAACACTCTCTGGGCCAGTTGTGACAAATTCAGACACATTTTGAGTACTTTCTGGCTATGTGTTCTGAACAACACTAGTACATTTTTTTAATTGTTGTTTGTGCTTTTCTACATTATTTGAGCATAGCACCCATCCTTTTCATTGGGTGAAACTTGACCAAGAGAACTATACCAAAATTACAGTAAGTAAGGAGTGTTTTTGCCTTGTCCTATAAAGTTACAATTTTGCATCTATTTATCCATCTATCCATCTATCTATCTATCTATCTATCTATCTATCTATCAATCTAATTCTCTGTCTATCTATCTGTCTATCTGTCTGTCTGTTTTGTCTGTCTGTCTATCTATCTATCTATCTATCTATCTATCTATCTATCTATCTACCTGTCTGTCTACCTATATATCTATCTATCTACCTACCTGTCGGTCTATTTATCTATCTACCTGTCTGTCTATCTATCAATCTGTCAATCTATCTATCAATCTAATTCTCTGTCTATCTGTCTGTCTGTCTGTTTTGTCTGTCTGTCTGTCTATCTATCTATCTATCTATCTACCTGTCTGTCTACCTATATATCTATCTATCTACCTAGCTGTCGGTCTATTTATCTATCTACCTGTCTGTCTATCTATCAATCTGTCTATCTATCAATCTGTCTATCAATCTATTTTTTTTATATTTTAGACAGTGATGATTTGCATTTAAAAGAGGGCTACACAACATAATTACTTTTGGAGCTGAAGGAGGAGTGTAGGCTGAGGGAGTAATGGAGCTGATGGCTGAACATTAGCATAGCTCACCACTTCATCACTCACATCTCTGGTGGGAAAAAAAACTGTATGTACTGGAGAACAGCTCATGAGACAAAAGTTTTTAGACAGGTATCAGTGCAACAGTGCTGTTTCCTGTGTTTGTCACTGGAGGCAGCCTGGCTAAGAATGTGGACTGAATCTAAGAGGAGTGTGATGATAAATGAAGAAGACAAGCAGTTCAGGAAGCACTGACGTTTGTGTATGCTTCTTTTTTAATGGCTGTCTACTCAACGGCATCTCACCCTTTATACTGACAGGTGTAGTGAGGTTGTCTGTACACAGGAGAATATTTCTTTCATGTTTTCTTCCCCCTTGACCTCGTCCTGTATTTTCAAGCTCATAGATGACTCAAACTGTCTGAAACTCTATGGTGCTGTCTCGAAACTTCCCAAAACCATACAGTTACCATCCCTTTTACCGCTAATAACTTTTGACCAGTGGGATTTGATTTTTTTGCTTTAACAGATACAGATTGGTGTAGGGAAATCTAATTAAATGTCTTAATAAGTCTTTACAAATATTGATTGTTACAATGATGTAGACTATGGCCTAAAGAATGTAGACTATGGCCTAAAGAATAAACACGTTGAGTTAACTCTCCATACAAATTTTCAAAGCCCAAATCAGACTCTGACCATTGTCACACAGAACCAAACACATAAGCTATCTGCAATGCCTTTTCGCAAAGGCCTTGAAATGCAGTTCATTTATCCACGTAAGTCTTTGCCCATTGTCCTACTGGATAGGACTTGCCATGGTAAGGCGTCTTGCTGTAGTGAGGAGAAAGCAGAGAGCTATACTGCCTGAAATTCTTACTCCTTTCAGGGTTCTCAATAGCAGAAATGTTTTCGCTGAGGTGCCAGACATCATTTCAACTGCATGTACTTTACTAAACAATCTATATGGTTAAGAGCCAACAGCCCCGAATGCACTCATCATATGACTGAGGAAGAATGAAAGATTCTTCAGAATACAGCTTGTGGATGACATGACTAAAGCCTTCTAGATGTCTAGTTGCTGACGTTGACAAGCTGCAAAAGCAAAATTTACAGAACAGAAGACAGGATACACTGGAGAAACACTATCCATATGGTTGCCAGGAGTTGGAAGCACTTGTCAGCACTTCATAACTGGACAGTAATAGCTTTAAGAAGAATTTTAGGTGACAAGAGGTGGAAAATCCTCACTTTTTCTTTGATTTGGATTTGTTTGTCTGTAAAAAAGGAGTCGCCTTCTAGATTGAACTAGTTTTGTATGGAGTTACTGTCATGATCTAACCTAAAACCCAAGCTTTTTGTAATTATGGCTAATTTGATCAATCCATTTTGTGGTACGGGACATTGTCCACTGTAGTGGACAAAGATCTGATTTATAGTATTCTTTTTATTCTTCTTATTATCCTTCTTCTGCTGGAATGTTATGCAATAACTTTGCTCACAATGTATCAAAATAAAGCAAAATAAAATGTTCAGTCTGTTTGTGAGATGTGGACTTTTGTTTGGATTTTGTTTGTAGCAATGCCTAATCATCCACCCAGTGTACCATCAAACCCACCTAGCAAGACCTTAACGACCACTACAGATACCATATCAACCAGTCAACCCTTAGAACATGAGCGGCACAGATCCGTGCCAAAAGCGTAACAAATGGTAAATTGTTGTCATACTGCAAAACATCTCCTTATATGGAAGTTCTACTGGGGTTTTAAACATGCCCAAATTTCTTTTATTTTAGGTTTTAGAAACAAATGGAGATCTTTGGACCAGGGAGAACTTCCAGGATAGTCTCCGCCTACAAGTGTTGAAATCTGATTTTACTAATACGTTCTGAGTTCTAAGGGTAAACAACACTCTAGCAGCAACCTTCAATATCAAAACAACCACAGAGCAAGAACCGAACAACTATGGGAAATAACATATAAATCACTTAGCAACACCATACCAAGCACCTAAGGTACCACTGGAAAAATATTGAAAAATGTATCCGATCCATAAAGGCCCACGTAGCAATGTACAGGACTTGAAGGATCTGCTGTTAATTCCTCAATTCAGGTGTTATTCTGTGATCATTCCTGATGGACCATCCCATCTTGAGGAAATAAAATATCCATAAAATTTTACGAATGAAGCAAGCAGTGCTTAAACTACTTTGAGGGCGAAACGGGTTTTGAATGCATGTACATGCTGAACACATCCAACACTGACGTTATCACAGAAGTAGTGCAGACATTCCAAGTTGTGGTTATCCATAATAATTCTTTGCACGTCCTTATAATAACTTGGGTACTCTGCAGTCTTCATGGTCTGACCACCGACTGGTAGGTTTAATCAGCTATTGCTTCTCGTTACTGTAAGGTGAGAATTTTAATAGTAACTGAATAGGCATGACCAGAACAGGCCTGACCAGCATTGCTCAATATCTAACTTCTCAAAGTTAGATTCTTGGCTCAGTGTGACTTGTGGAGTCCTGGTAATGAGACTAATGTTGCTTTTATAACTGGGATCAATTAAGGCTAAACTAGCTGTGTGTATAAAAATCTCTTTGAAAATCATTTATAGTTCTGTACAGCACCCCATTTACTCCATTTTTGCATATTTTTCCCATGAAATGGTTTCCAATTATCATACAGAATGTTATATGAGAAGAAGAACATGAACAGAATCATCTTTAAAAATCATCAAAGATTGTTTCATTCACTGAAGAAAAAAAGTTTTCCAACACCTACAGCTCCCATGTGAAAACATAATTATTCCCCAGACTTAATAATTGGTTCTGCCATTTTTAGCAACAACAGCTGTAACCAGATGCTTCCTCTGTACATCAGTATTTCACAACATAGTGAAGCAATTTAGGGACATTCTTCTTTGCAGAATTGCAAACATGATTGGATTCTGAGCATGAACTGCAAGTTTAGGACATCTCAGTGTGGTTCAAGTCAGGACTTTGAGTGGGTCACTCCAAAAACGTTCTTGCTACAGAGCAGAGCAGAATATATATATATATATATATATATATATATATAT
>JBBPCZ010000007.1:1249891-1262263 GCA_037974445.1 Brycinus macrolepidotus
TCCAGGGCTGCACGTGGTTAAAACTCAGGCGACAGGCTCGGGAGGGGGCGTGACCGAGGCGAACCAGACGTGACACATACATAAACCAAGCTGTAGAAATGATGTAGAACTACATATATGGACTGTATTTATTTGTTCTGCAGCTTTCCATCCCAATACCTCTAATGGCATCAATGGCTGGGTCTTGGCAAGAGAGTGAACTTTTAAACTGAACAGTAAATTAAAATCCATTTGCAAATGAAACATGTTACTTGAGCCCAGCTACAGATCAATGACAGTAAACATGACAGTAATCATGAATTGTCCTTAGAGTTTATGTTCATTTTTTCATGTTTCCATTGCTGGCAATTGTCATGACAGATACTATAATATGCTAATTTAACATCATGACATTAAATGTTACATAAACTCCCACACCATTGCAGCATCTGGCAATGGTGTCATAACACTGTTATATTAATGCATATAGTGTGTCATGACATGTCATGACATCATATGAGTTTCTATATCCAACTCTGTAAATGGCTTAATCAACAACTTGGGAAACTTTTACGAAATATGTGCATAATACAGACCATTGCTGCTTTCAATGGCCCAATGTGTTCAGTGCTTAGCTGATTGTTTCGCTTCACTTCTTTTCCATCAAAGGCTCTCCGGTGGTCAAAACATTTCCCACTGTTAGTGATGACTAAGGCATATCCTATGAAGTTTGAATTGGATTTGCATCTGCTGGAGATCTGTCTGCTTAGGGCTAATGCATGGCATCCTCTCAGCAGGCATGGCATCGTTGTGACACTCATGGCTGTGTTTAGAGTGTAAAACAAGATCAGAGCAGTGGATGATGGATCTTCTGGCATGGCTTTGGAGTAGCAGGGAAAAAACTAATCACATCATGATCAAACCAGAATCCAGCCTTTGTAAAGCTGTGGCCAGTAGCTCAGGGCAGTCCAACAAAAACTCAGCCAGCAGAATGGTCGAGATGCGTGAGAGTTAAACATTATTCTTCATTAGATGGATTTGGCCCAAGAACCTATAGTTACCTCATTAGAGCTCTTTTTATAACCATTGAATGTAACCAGCTGTCTATGATGGATCTCTCAACTAAAACTTTATTTCATCATCATGTAGACTGAATTAATAATTCATTAAAGAGAGAATTAACTACTCATAATAGACTCCAGAGTGCCTTGGCTCCTCTGCGTTGCCACCCACAGTAGGTAATGGAGGAAACGAGACGTTCGTTGTAGAATACAAAGCACACAATGAGGCCACTCTACATAGTTTGGCCTGCAGATCATCTAATCAGGACGCTCACAGTTTGTCCCTCAGGGTTATGTTTTTTCAAACAAACCATTTACTGAAACACTTCAGAACTCTGCTCACAGTATTTAGTTTTTTCTGAACATCAAGTTACAAGGATGTGTTGATTAAAAAATATTTGCATGCTAATTATGAATTAATTAGGTATTATAATTAGACCAATTTTGGTGATTCCACATATTCGCTAATTGCTGCACATCCAATGATGGCAATTTAATTTGCTATGCAGGTCACATAGATGACCTTTAAAAGTAAAAACCAGTGACAGTTCCATTCATATTTAGTACAGCAGAAGACAAGGTGCTTCTAATTAGTGGGGAATTAGTCTGCTGTTGCGCTGCTGTTGATAAATGGCTAAATTCAATTTGTGAACTGGGTTCGGCCTCAGTGAACAGTGTCAAAATAAAAAAAGCCTCGGCGTGAAAAGGTTAGACATGGCACGTCAGTCCTTAATTAATTCATTGTTATAATCTCATATACACTCTTAAAAATAAAGGCTCCTAAATGGTTTTTGGCTTGGATGGATGGTTCCGAGAAAAAACTTAATTGGTGTACAGCAAACTGGAATGTTTGAAAACAATGTAGGTTGGGTGGATCAGTAGCTCATTTTAGGTAGTGATAAATATAGTCATGGTAAAATGAACAGAACAGTCTGAACTAAAGCATAATAATGGTAATATCTTGTTGTGTTTGAGGCTATAATGCCAGGTGTATGCAAATAATGGAATTAAATTTAAGCATCTTTATCATGGGGACCCTGGCCCATTTTGTGCCTCCTACTTTTTGAAAGATCAGTAAATTTCACAAGTACATGGCAGCCTTAAGCTCATAGCGAAAGGCAGCCGATCGGCCTGCATGAAGTTGAAGAGGAGCGTGATTATGAGAGAGTTTGGCTTTGTGTGGATTGCTGATCAGGAATTATTATGGAGATAATTTTTTCATTTAAGGAGCTTGAGCATAATCTTCAGCATATCTTGAATGTGGGTCTAACACTACAGATTCTTCAGGTTTTGCAGTTCAGGGCATGAATTTTAAAGACCTTCAGAAGTGGTAACATTTATAACAAAGAAATTATTGGCTCCCCCACCTTGATCAACAAATATGATGTTCTTCCAGCGGGACAATAAGTTCAATTGACTATGTAATAACATAATACAACAACAAAAACTTGCATGTCTTTTTTTTTTTTTGACCTTTTGAAAACACCACCTGACCTATGAATTTTAGATAGAATGGACCAATAGAAATGGTCCAGGAAAAAATCTTTCTATATTATCTACTATTGTAAGTGCATCCCCTTTGGCTTCTAAACCCTGTCTGTTCCTGTCTCAGCATCTGCTCAACTTCTACATCAGTTATGCCAAGAAGAATACTGCAAAAAAAAAAAAAGGATGGAACGGCAGTGTGATGCCATGCAAGTTGTAACAGTTCCGGAGGCTGCCATTCTTGTGGAGTTGTGTGCCTTTGTCCTTGTTCCAGTCTTCAAGTATTGGGTCCTTTTCCAAGATCTTCCTGAGGAGGTCAGTGAAAATCCTTGTTGAAGCAGTGCCTTCGGTATTTCAGCATAGATGGCATCAAAATCGACAGCTTTCCCACTCTTCAGGGCTTTGATGGAGAACCTTACTCTCCTGGACATTGACATCAGTCCCCAAACTGAAGTAGAAGTATCAGTTGGTGGAGGGTCAGTAGGGTCATCTGGAGGTAGGTGATTGAGCATTTCATGGAAGTGTTGTACCAATCCAGGGGCTTGTTCTTGTTCTGTTGAGAGATAGTTGCCATCCACGTAATTGACAGGGACAGACTGACAGATTGACAGGTTTCTTTGACACTGAGTTACTTGTAGACAGCACTCATTTCACCCCTTGCAGCAGCTTGTTCAGCCTCACCCACCAACTTCTCAAAAAAGGGTGTATAGTCTCTCCTGAAGCTTTTCTTAACTCAGAGTATGTTAGCAAAATCTGATTTCAGCAAATAAAAATGGTGTAAAACAGTCTAAAACAGGTGTCTGTTCTCCTACACGCTCGCTGTTTGCTGCTCTTTCACTTGGCGTGCCAACCTGTACTTCTTCATCTCACTGATGACCTGCGTTTTAGCTGTTTCAAACATGATACAGACATTCCACGGTCCTAGGCAGATCTTAGTTTTGGGCCTGAGTACACTATGACTTCCCATGATTTCCTGCTGGGGGTTTTAATTATAAGTAGTCATTCTGCCAGTTATTAGCCGCAAATGCACTACAGGTTTCATATTTGTAGCATTAATTGTCATTTCAGTAATTTGATGGAAACTTATGGATTGGGGTCTTTGGCCCCACACCCAGCCACCAACCTGGAGGACCAGGTGCTGAATTTCTACAAAGGACTAAGCCCCTTCTGGTATAGCTCTCAGAGGTCATTGAGATGCATAACCATGACACCATAACAAGGTACCAGTACAGGAGATGGGTTTTGAGAAGCTACTTGCTGCTATTTATCAACACATCAAATTTGCATCTGCTGGGAGACCTCACTCTCAACCTCATGAGCATACAGACGTTTGGAAGTGAAGTATTTGACATGCATGAACACACCACAGCACACAGTGTGAAAATTGTCCTCTGCATTTAACCCCTTCACCCTAGTGAAGCAGTGGGCAGCCAGCAATGCAGCACCTGGGGAACAGTGTGTGCAGGGACAGTACCTTGCTGTACGTCCCACTGGCAGTCCTGGGATTTGAACCCATGACCTTCCGATCGCAGGCGCAACTCCCTAACCATCATGCCACCAGTTGCCCCAAGTGTTTCCCATGTTTGCTAAAATATGAGTTTTCTTAGCCGTTTAGTGTTATATAAGCTATCCTGAGCTTGAAAAATACTCTTGCAAACAATTTTTAGACCTAACAAGCCAAACGTAGCAGATAGACAACCTAAACTGTATAGTTAAAACAGGGGTTTGGATTGTTAAGCAAAGTTTTAACATCCCATTTAGCTATCTCTACTAAGACCAAGTTAGTGACCAACTCACCTCAAATTAGTTTCTTACAGTGATCACATGATCATAAGTCCACCAATAATGGAGGCTGAGCCCATCCGTAGCTACAGGAATATATTTTCAGTTTGGGATGCAGCAGTATTTAATTTGTTGTTTATGTATTCATATAATGTAAACTGAATATATATTTAGTTTTAAATATAAAAAAAGATCCAACGTCACATCCCTGATGAAAGCATGCATACTAGTGAGTGATCTGGAGGAATGGGAAAGATATTTGGACTGCACTTGTAGTTAAAACTGATTGTCGCCTCAAAACAGACAGTTAAGGATGGAGTCTCGACAGCTGCACTTATTTGCTGTAAGTCTGGTGTGCAGATCTGGCAACTGTGTGCTGCTGATGACAAGTTAGCATTTATCCTGATAAAAAATATTTCCCCACAGAAGTGTATGGTTTTCCAACTGTTTCTCATCACTTATCTACTGTCCATATAGAATACTGTGTTTAGCATCAATCTCAATGCATTGCTAGGTTTGGAGATAGTTTCCAGCCTGGTCTCATCAATCTGCCTGGACTAAAACGTGTTTAATTAACCTTAGACCGCACTGTTACTTTATCTTCATTATCCAACATAATGCTGCTTGCATTCTGATCAAGCTATAGCCTAATGCATTATCTGTGAGTGCATGAACAGCTGCGAGGCATCTGAACCCCGAAATGCTTTCTCTTTTGCTACATAGCTTCGGTCTGAGTTCTTCAGTGGGCATATGCTATGGATAATTTGTTGGACAGCTTTTTGGGGTCTTGTTTCTGCCTTGGAGCTAAACCTTGAGCGTGGAAAATTAATCCACGTCAGAAATTCAACACAGATGAACAAGGCAATCTAATAAACTGGCATGGAACCTTCTTCGGCCCAATGCACATCTCTGAAAAAATATTTAGCTTCAGCCTCATGTCTAGTTTGTTGAAATGCTTCTGTTTGCTCTGCATGTGAAGGGGTGCCATGACTTATTACAAGAGGAGTCTCACCGCTGAACTGCTCGTGATCTCAGGTCTTAAGTGCTTAGTGAAAAAAAAGAAAACAAAAACTCCTAATTCCAGACAGCACAGTTTTTTGGTCTGCTCCAACACATCTGATTCAGAATATTAGCTAATTGTTAAATTATATGTTCAATTTAAAAACCAAGTATTCAGAATAAGGGTTTGATATTTCTTGTCCAGTTTCCTGAATATTTTTTGCAAAATTGCTTAATTTTTGTCAAGTATAAAGAGGTTATTTTCCACAACAGTGTTGTTCAGGTTTGGAAGTGCAGGTATGACAGCAGTCAACTTTTTTCCATTCAGGAAATGCTCCAATAATTTCTAGTCTTTCACTCAAGTAACACAAATTGTATTGCTCAGGTTATTCTGGTTACCAGTCAGGTGTATATTCATAAAATGGGGGTCAAAGGTTTAAGAAAATCAACCTCTTTTATGGCTGTTTCTATGGATACCAAAATCCATTACTGCTGTTTCTACGGACATCTACCTCCTTTAAAGATGTTTCTAAGGACCCTAAACTTACATTACTGCTATGCATATGGACTCTAACCTCCTTTTCATGTAAACTAACTTTCTTCATGGATGTTTCTATGGAAACTAGCTGACTTTACAGATGTTTCAATGGATATTAACCATCTGTGTGGCTCTTTCTATGGACACCAACCTTCTTTCTAGCTGTTTTTATGGATATGACTGTTTCTATGGACGCCAACCAACTTTATGGATGTTTCTACGAACCCTAAACCTACATTACTGATATTTATATGGACGCTAACCTCTTTTACAGCTGTTTCCATGTAAACGAACCTTCTTCATGGCTGTTGCTATGGATGCTAACTTACTTTACAGCTGCATCAATGAACACTTGTATGGCTGTTTCTATGGACACCAACCTTCTTTCTGGCTGTTTTAATGGACATGGCTGTTTCTGTGGACAACAACCAACTTTTTGGTTGTTTCCAATATCACCAGCCTCTTTTATGGCTGTTTCTGTGGATGCCAATCTCCATTACTGCTGTTTCTACGGACATCAGCCTCTTTTATAGATGTTTCTAAATACTGCTATTTATATGCATGCTACCTCCTTTCCATTTTAACTAATTTTTTCCATTGCTGTTTCTATGGATAATAATGTTACAGCTGTTTCAACCGATATTAAACAATTGTATGGCTGTTTCTGTGGACACCAACCTTCTTTCTGGCTGTGTTTATTGACATGGCTCTTTCTAATGTCACCAACCAACTTTAGTGCTGTTTCCATAGGTACAACCTTCTTTACTGCTGTTTCTGTAGACACAAACCTTCTTTACAACTATTTCAATGGACACCAACTACCTTTATGGCTGTTTGTACACAAACCAACCTTATTTACAACTATTTCGATTGACACCATCCTCTTTTAAAGCTGTGGCTAATGCCACCAATCTTCATTCCAGCTGTTTCAATAGATAAAATTTTTCCAGCTGTCAAAAATTTTTCTTTAGATGCCAACCTTCTTTTTTGACTACTTCTATGGACACCAACCTCTTTTATGGCTTTATCTATTCTGACCAACCTTCTTTACAACTGTTTCTATGGATACCAACATTCTTTATTTTGTTTCTATGATTTCCTCTTTGATATTGTCTCTAGTATCAGAACTTTACAAACATTAGAGATTGCAAAGAAAGCAGTGCCTTGTAGCAGTAGTCAATATATTCAGTGTAGCAGTGTAATAGTCAATATCTTTCCCATTTGCAACCGTTATACAACAATCATTTTGAGTAATGTCCCAATTATATTCAACCAGGGAACTTTCTCCACCTTTGATAAGGGTATTATATCCTGTTGGGTGTTGGAATGTGCATAACAGTACCCTCACTGTCTTGGACTTCAGCATTCTATGGTTTGTTTGTTCTAACGTGTTTGTTTCATCTAAAAAAGTTGCGAATTAACTCATGAATAGAGAGGTTACATAACATTAACCAAACTGTAGATGGAGACAGAACATATTTAGGGTGTAGAAAACTTAGCAGAGGCCTCTGCAGTCCATAAACAAGAATCAAGCCATTTCAGGTGCTTCTGCAATGTGCGTTAGTAATTTCTGTCTAAAAAGTGCTTCTCTGTAGGCTTCACAGTCATAGATGTGAACTGGGGTGAATCATTTTTAGCTTGCGAAACACTCAACCATGCGTCACCAGAGCATCACGAGATGTTGGATGCATTTTAAGACGCACTCCAGTGCTTTTTCTCCATTGCCTCCAGTGCGAACGTAATTTTTGCTTATTAATTCTGTTCCGCATAGCTGGGAGATGCTGAATGTAACTGTCTGTCCTCGCTGATATCTCAGCGAGCAGATATGCCCCTGTCTGTTGTTCAGCCGTGCACGCCTGTCAGAGCGGATTACAGCTCGTCTGTAACCTGCCGCATTTCAACACACATCTGATTTTCTGCATGTGAAGCAAATGAGTCGTGACAATGCGTATTGCAGGCTGAAGTGTATTAAAGGCCATTTTAACACATTATGGCCAAGGGGCTGTTCCCACCTGCATGCATCTTCAGGAGGAGCTCGAGTGGAAAATAGGCAATAAAACACAACACTTAAGAAACTTGGTCTCGAAATTCCCATAAATAAAACATCTGGGAAAGTTGAAACGCAAACACCAGCCATAACTCTGGAATGGGGAATCAGGTGTGTTGGGAGAATTCCCAAGTGGGCAGGTAATGTTTTGTGCTCATTTCTGTTGGGTAAGTACTCTGGTTTTATGAAAAAGCCCTGTTGTGGCCAGCACTTTCATTCTCCCACATATAAAAACACAGGAACGCTCTCTCAGACTGTAAAGGATGCAGCCAAATCTATATTTGTGGTCGTTAAGGGAGAAATGATTAGCAGCCTTTCCTGAAATAATGCTGTCCCTGTTTGCCAGTTGTAATTGGTGATAATTAAGTTCGTATCATGGATAAACAGGACAGTCCATGATTTTGTCTGTATGAATTTGGGACAAGGGGAAGAAATTTGACTGGTCAAAACAGTGGCCATCTCGGATCTAAAACATAATTTTTCAGTATTAGTTGTCCAAAAGCAGGCTCTGCCCACACATATTCAAGCCAACAAAAGTTCAGCTGTTTGACAAAAAACTGTATGACAAAAAAATTTTCCATTTCCTCGGGTGTAGTTGATAACTCTAGACATCATGTCATGTACTTTAGCAATTTCAAGCCATACAAACAGCATCCAGCTCTTCATTATATTAGCAAGTTCTTTCTTCAAGAAAGTATTTCTCAACCTTGGTCCTGAAGGGATCCTGCCCTGCACATTTGAGTGTTTTTGCTGCTTCTGACACACCTTGACTGTCATACTGTGTCCTAAACAGCATCGGCATTAGTCTGTGCCACCTTAATGAAGTGCTGAATACAGTTTGAGTGGGTTGAGAGAAGTTTAGAGGATGAAGCAATGCTGGCCTCACAGCTCCAATTCTAAACTAAAGAAGCAAAAATTGGACTTCTAACATATCTTGGCTGATGATGGGATAGTTCCTTGCTCAAGGGTACCTCAGTGGTGCCACTGGCAGTCCAACTCACAATCTTATGATCATAGTGGCAGATCCCTAACCACCAGGCCACCAGCTGCCCCAAGACTGATAAGACTGATGACCCCTGGAAAAATATCTCATGTGTATTCATGACCAATTTTACTAATCAGCTCATTATCTCTCACTTAGTTGAAGTGGGTGAGTTAACACAAAGAAAACCCTGAAACGTGCAGGGCAGGGTGCCTACCAGACCAGGGTTGAGAAACAGTGCATGATTGTATGATTTACTGTGCTCTATAAAAATAAAACTAAACTTCACCGCTTACAGGCAGTTTCAGACACCTCCAGGGTTGGTATACAGTCATAAAGAGGACTGATCTTGGACCAGAGTCCTCCATATTTATGACTGTCACACTGTGTCCTAAACCAGGATCGGTTTGTGCCACCTTAATGAAGAGCTCGATACAGTTGAATGTGTTGAGAGAAGTTTAGAGGATTAAGCAATGCTGGCCTCACAGCTCCAATTCTAAACTAAAGAAGCAAACTTTGGACACCGAACATGTCTTGGCTGATCATTTACATCTGAGCTGATTTTTTGCCAAATTATTGGAACCTTTAATGTTTATATCCTTTGTTTTTCAGCCTGATTGTCCATTGGAATGTGTAAAATGATCGTCTAACACCAGCTGTCAGTGAGAAAGCTGGCAAACTGTAGACAGATGAACTGAACTGTAACAGCAGAAGCAATCCTGCTTCCATTATATGCCCTGTTTGCTGCTGGCAACCAGACATTATATGTAAGTGGTGATGTTTTTGTACAGTAAGCTAATGTATGTCCAGATAAGTGCAGATTTTTCTGTTTAGTAGCGACTACCAATACAACTGTAAAACATCACTGTAATGATGATTCTTCTAGAGTTAACAGTTAATGGTTGACAAAACCTGACTTTACTCTCATTATATTCTGTAATTAATTATATATCTGTTGTCATCTTATATTGTCACCTCTTGCCAATGGAGCAGGTCTTAATCTGTAAATGATGAAGACCTGGATACTGAGTGACTGACAGAATCAGAATCAGAAAATGTTATTGATCCCAGAGGAAATTGCTTATATTATGATTGCACAGACACGCAGAGACACAGAGACAAGAACAATATAAAATATAAAGTCTAAATACATCTCATAAAAACTCTGCAGAAAAGACTTAGTATGAAATACATTATGCTATATATACAAATGCTGGATTGTATATACTGTAGATAAATAACTTAGAGTTTACTGAATTGCTAATAACACAAATAGTGATGAGGAGTCTATTATTACAAGTAATAATGAAGATAAGCAGTGTATAAGTAATATTGAAATAAGTAGTGATATTTCACACGGTAAGACTATTACACATAATGATAAGATTTTGCACCCAATAAGGAAACTACATGTGATATTGCACATGGTAAGACTACTGCACATAATAATAAGATAATAATGCACATAATGACAATGATTTAAATCCAATAAGAAATTGCACAACAAAATAGCATCAGATTACTGCACAGGTTGATGGTTGTTGGAATAAAATGCATCATACATCTCCATAACACTGGATCTTACCACCACAAGGCTCTCTAAGCAAGCACATTCTATCATGTGGGTTTCCAAAACTAAACAAAGAGATTTTAAGAGATTCTTTTGCTCCCTTGAGAAGAACCTATTTCTTAACCCTTAGAACATGAGTGGCACGGATCCATGCCGGAAGTGCAACAAATGGTAAATTGTCGTCGTATGGCAAAATGGATGCTTGAGATGTCAGATGTCGTGTTGAGCTTTGTTTGGTGTTCCTATGTCAGGTAGAACCAAAGTTATTGTATTGTAAAAAAACATGTAATAATAATAATAACCACTACTGGGGTTTAAAAACGGCGTCACACGCAAATGCCCATGAAGAACAAAATGCTCATATTTCTTTTATTTTAGGTTTTAGAAACAAACAGAAAAAAAACCCAAGATCTTTGAACCCGAGAGAACTTTCAGAATAGTCTACACCCACAAGAGGGTGGGTAAAACCCACAGAGGGAGGGGGTCTGGAGAGAGAAAGATCAACAAACGGCGAGCATGTAGGAGAACGAACACTGGTTTTGGGCTGTTTTACAACATTTCTATTTGTTGAAATCAGATTTTTTACTAAGTTCTAAAGATTAATTTGTAAATGATGAAGTCCCAGATACTGAGCAGCCAACGAGTGGATGGGACTGAAAAAAAAAATGTCTCATGTATCTCCATAACACTGGATCATACCACCACAAGGCTCTCTAAGTAAGTACGTTCTCTCATATGTGGGTTTCCAAAACTAAACAAAGAGTGTGTCCAGTGTGTGTCACAAGTTCATGCTTTTGCTCAATGTTAGTAAGATATTTCTTTACTAAGATATTTACCGCTGCCTTTTCTAAAGAAACCTTGAAGAACTTAATTCGTAAAGGATGCACATCTTTTCCAAGTCAAAATGTAAAACAGATGCTTTTATGGGAACTTGTCTGTCTTCAGAAATAGTAGTAAACTTATATTCTCTACTACAAATCTTCTGAAGTTTTACCCAAAGTCATGCAGTTTCATGCTTCTAGGGGTTACAGTATCATCTAGTGGCTTGATCTTGACAGTCATGAACGTACCTCGTATCTCAGGAGTAGATTTAACCCTGGTCCAGGACGTTAAAGATTGATGGCCCTTAAACAGCGTGCATGAATGTTTCATTACACAAATTCATGCAGTAGGACTCCAGAAACAAGCTGAAACTGGTCAAGAGTCTTATCTCCATAACTTTGAATATCATTATATTTGGGGTGACTAGATTTGACTACACATATTATAGTTCATGCACATATAATTACATCTACTAGACTACATATTTTTTGTCACACACAAAAGCCATTAAAATATCTACATACTGACCATCACTGCATGTAACTCTCTGACATATCAACTGTAAGGCACGGGGTAATGCATAGTATGTTTGTCCATATCAGACAAATTTGCCAAAAATAAACTTTTTCAGAAGGTCTGAATTAAATATACATAAATGTCTTTTATACTTTGGGCTAATATTTCTTCCTAAGCTGCTTTCCAATACTGTATTAGTAAGATTAGCTGCCTGGAGTAAATGAGCCTCTTGCCCCCCAAAGTCCTTTTAGAGCACATGATTGGAGGTTACTGACAAGGCAAAATCAGTGACCTGTAGTAGTTGATTTGGTCATTAAACCTGTACTGCATGTGTGTAACATTGCAATATACACTTGCTGGCCACTTTATTAAATAGGTTGTATGTGCACTTATTGTCTTTTTCCATCAGTTATACTTACCTTAGAATGTACTCTGTATATTTTGCTCTGTTTACTTTTGTTCATCAATGCTCAGAACCTGAACAGCACTGCCAGTGAGCAGGTATTATATATACATATACACTACCAGTCAAAAGTTTGGACACACCTTCTCATTCAACGATTTCCTTTATTTTTATTATTGGCTACATTG
>JBBPCZ010000007.1:1269611-1291561 GCA_037974445.1 Brycinus macrolepidotus
TTTCTGCTGCTCTTACCTTTGTACTGTCCACTTTCTGCCGTAACAATGCAAATTTCCCACTTGTGAGACTAATAAAGATTTATCTTATCTTATCTTATCTTATCTTATCTTATTTTACAAGTGGGAAATTTGCATTGCTATGGCAGAAAGTGCACAGTACAAAGATAAGAGCAGCAAAAACAATACAATAAAAACTATACAACACAACAGTACAATATAAAAAGTACACTATACGAATAATCTAAAAATATAAATATGGACATTGGACATGTGTGTATTGAAAAAAAAAATATATATATATATACATACATATGTGTGTGTGTGTGTGTGTAAACCTGTATGAGCATATATAAGTACAGAGTGGATATATATATACACAGGTACGCACTGGAGTGACACGCATTGACAAAAAAATAATGCACCAGAAACAGTAATAATTCACCAAGATAAACTACACATTTCACCTAGTCATATTTCACCCCAAAAATTGCACATGTTGCATCAGAAAATTGCACTCAAGAGAAATATTGCACACGAGAGAAACTACCACCTATCAGTCCATGGTGTATTGGATGTGCGTGTTTGTTTGTTTGTGTGTGTGTGTGGTTTACATGAACTTTCTGCATAGAAGCCAAAAAAATGCAAAAATAGAAACTCGAGCTTGACTAACTCCAAATCTTATGCCCAAAAGGGCTTACTGGATGCAATGTTAAAATGCATGGATAAAGTCTAACTGAGTAAAATGTGGTAATTTAAGGTGTTAGATGCTCAACGAGATGAATTGGCGATGCTCAGATTGAAAATGCTTGCTTCAGTGCATGCTGCCATCCGGAGATGAGGATTTGAATGCATGTTTGTAGGCAAGTGAAGCATCGCTGTGTGTTCACTTTGATCAAAGCCTACACATTTTATTCCTCAGCAGTCATGGAGAAAAAAAACAAGCAAATAACATATATCTGCCCTAACATTAGGAAGAAATGCTATAACCCGATGTAGCACATGGACGCGTTTGATTATGTGCAGGCCTACACAGCATTACCAAGAGCAAGCCAGCGCACACAGAAAGGAAGAAACAAGGGTACCTCAGCATGAAAAAAAAAAAAACACACCGCTCACTCATCCTCCATCCTTTAATCACATGCCAGTGACCTCCTGTAAAGATAAGAGTGGATCACTCATTCACCCAGTCACAACACCTTACCCTGTAAACTCTCGTAGTTATCTGTATAGTGAATAAACCAAGGATACAGGTTGACATCTTCAGACAGCAAAACCCAACACATCATTACAACCAAAATGCACTGATTGAGGGCAAAGCCCTATCCCTAGGTAGAAAGACAGCACACCAAAAAGGGACTATTATGTGCCTAAAATTTGAAAGACCACTCTTACATCACCTCAGCTTCAGTCGTTTAGATTTAATCCAAATCCAGCAATGATTTCACTTCTTAAAACTTAAAATAAATGAGAACTACTTACATGCATGTCTAAAATGTACATTTTCATTACATTCACATTGATTTTTCTACATTTCCGCACAATATATGAGTAAAGTCATTTAAAGTGGTTCGTGTCAGGAACATTATTCTTACCATTCTTAATGTAATTCTCAAAAAAGTTAAGGCTCAAATCTCATAACAGACTCGCCTGTGCAAAATCCATAAAAACAATCAAAACTTTTTTCACAACATGCAATCAGTCAACCACTTCATTACTGAGACCAATGAATAAGACTCTTTCATCAGTGCTTTAGAACTTGGTCACCAAATGGTTTTATATTTTAATCAAACTACTTACTAAAAGAGTACTGCAATAAAAAGTAGAGTAAAAAAATGATTGCACACATGTGAATGTTTTGAAACTTTACACACAGTTTCTCATTGTGTACAAGTCACTCAATGGTTTGGGCCCTAAATACTTCTCTGATTTGTTTGATGTTTATAATCCTGCTGGGTCTCTTAGATCTGCAGGAGCTGCTCAGCTAGTGGTGAACAGAGCAGAAACTAAACCTGGTGGAATGGTGTTTATCCACTATGCTATCTGCTGCTGGAACCAACTGCCCATTAAAATCAGATCTGCACCAACTGTAGCTTTAAAAAGCTGCTAAAAACCACACTATTCTCCCTGCCTTCTTTTAAATATCAGTATTTTTGAAGGAACTGTTTAGCCCATTCAAGAACTGAAGGAGCCGGTCTGGGCACCGTGGATGCATTGTGGTGTTGCCCTCTGACCTATGGTGTTCCTACCACAACACCTTACTTATTCAGGTAGACGTCTGAAGAATTGTCCAGCTTCGGCCATGATTGATAACATAGTTCATAATTTTTACCCCCACCCCCAACACACTCTCTGTTCAAGGTTCAACATTGCTTTGTCATCAGCAGCTGTGAACATGTACATAATGTGATGAAATGTTTCTCCACAGTCCACAGTGCAACACATAACAACATACATCAAAGTTCAAGTCAC
The DNA here is from genome assembly GCA_037974445.1 of Brycinus macrolepidotus. Lineage (NCBI taxonomy): Eukaryota > Metazoa > Chordata > Actinopteri > Characiformes > Alestidae > Brycinus > Brycinus macrolepidotus. Next base: position 1,272,081 of record JBBPCZ010000007.1, read on the forward strand.
AACAGAAAAAAATGCAACAATGTAAAAGTACAGTGTGAATGAGACATAAACCTTCCAGAGTGACTAGTATTGAAACATAAGAATGATATTGCACAGGAGGCAGTAACAGCATTGAGCAAAGCGCAAGGAATGACAAAGACAAAACAATAAATAGACAATACAATAGTGCAGTGTATAGACAATACAAAAGCAATGTAACAGTATAGTGTGAAAGGAAGCTAAATATTTTGCCACACCAAGTAATCAGACACCACATCCTCTAATAAAACCCTGGTTCTTCTACCTGCATGACACCTTCTTTCTACTCCATTTTCAACACCATACACCGGGTGAAACCTGAGCATCATGTATCCTTGTATGTATTTACTGAGCATCAAGACACAAACCTGAGCTACAAGACTGAGAATATGTGGTTGTTTGAACTGGACCTTATCTGGGAGCGTGTTTACATTTGTTTTCAATAGAAGGGCAATTTAGTACCAACACTGACCTTGCTGTTTCACACACATCTAAAAATAAAAGTTTAAAGTGATTTGATTGAATGTCTTATTGCAGTGCAGGACAGTATGAAGGTGAGTGAGAGATCTGCCAACACAAAGACTAGTGAAATATGTGGAGAAACAATGGAAGTTTGTATAAACACAAAGAGAAATGCTATTGTCAAGTCAAGTTTACTTATATAACTCACTCACTGAATACACAAAGGTCATTCAGTGTGCTTTAATGGAATAGAATAAAAATATTAAGCATAAAAATAGTAGGAAGTAAAAAATAAATAAATAAGAGAATTTAAGAAATAAAAGACAAAAGAATACATAGAAAATCAATAAAAGAAGATTAAAAGTGTGATTGTGTGTAGGGGAATGTGGTACTGATTTGAGAACTACATTAAGAGTGAGAAGAATGATGCATCAAAGCAATGGAGGAAAACTAATGTTGCATGGTTCACTGTAAAGAAACTTACAGATTTTCTTTACAGTTATAGGAACCGGGGTAATGATTTCTACAATATGAATATAATAATTTTATTTATGAACCTCCATCTGTCTCCTGAGTTTTTATAGGTAATGCTGACAATAGTAAAATACCATTACATCTTTTTGGTACATTGTTCATGTATTTTTAACATTTGAACATAGTGGATTAAAGGACTAGGAATATATTAATTTACAAAAATAACAGTGAATGACTGTGTCTGAATATTTGTTTCTCTTTGCTGTATGTATACCTCTACTACATGCAGTCGTTTATCTAGCCTGTATGGGAATCTCCACTACAAAAAATGTGATAAAAACAATGTCTCAGGCATCAAGCTGCATATTTGTTGCATGTAATTCACTTATAACTTTATATAGGGTAGTGTTTTGTTGCCTAGATTTATTTCATTCCATGTAACAAAAAGGGGAAATCTACGACGGCGTATTAGGGCCATTGTAAACAAACAAACAAAAAAAACGTGGTTGGGAAGGGGGGTGAAATTACGAGAAAAAATTCTGAGATTAATGTCATACATTTGCGTGAAAAAACTCAGATATTCTCTGATATTGTAAAGTCATAAATTTGCGACAATAAAGTCCAAATTTTCGAGATTAAAGATGTAAATTTACGAAAAAAAGTTGGAGATTCTCTGATATTGCAAAGTCATAAATTTGCGAGAAAGAAAACTCCGAAATCCTCAGAGATGTAAGTAGTAAATTTACGAGATGAAAAAGTCGGATATTATCTGAGTTCAAAGTGGTAAATATACAAGAAAAAACTCACAAATATACGAGAAATAGTCAGAGATTCTTTGAGATCAGAAAGTTGCAAATTTGCGACTTTCTTATCTCAAAGAATCTCTGACTTTTTTTCTCGTAAATTTGCGACTTTAAAATCTCAGAGAATCTCTGACTGTCAGGTCTGGGTTTCGGCCACTGGAGGCCGCCATTAGTTTTGTTTTGCTTCTCTTATGTTTTACTTCTCATCAGGAGTCTAACAACCCAGGTGTCAGTAGTAAAAGCATTAGCTGGGTTGCTAGGCACCTGATGAGAAGGACAGGTGTGTTAAGTTATGTTTGGGTTCAAAAGCACCGCCGTGTCAGAGTAATGGTGCGTGGTCACCCAATTCCTACCCTTACCCATTCCCTAACACCAATATTCCTGCTCTGCAGGTATGGGGGTTTGTACAGCTCGTGTTTATGTTCAAGCTCGTGTCTAAGTGTTTGTTTCGGTCAGCTGAAGCTCACTGAGATCTCTGGAGCACTTTTGAGTGAGGACTGTTTCCCTAGTGGCAGTAGGGGAGCTTTCCCACCCTAGCCACTTCAGCTTTGGACTGGGAACGTGCTCAATGTGCTTTGCTCTACAGGTTAAGGTTACGCTATGTCTGTGTGTCTATTCCAGTAAGCAGACACTCACGAAGACACCAGGTGCTATCTGCTAAGCACAGACTCTCCTAGTGGCAGAAAGAGAGTCTTCGAGCCAAGGACATCAAATCTAAAGGACTAGAAGCATTCTCAGTGCACCGCTGCCCTCTGTGCTTCTTGTTGATGGACTATGGACACTCTCACCGATCCACTACGGTACACTAGTGGAAGTTAAGACAAGCCGGATGGCTCCAAACAGTATCTCGGCCGTGTAGCCGTGGGTTTCGCTTCTGTGTGCTGGGCTATGCTTATGTAACGTCTACGACTGAACCCCTATGCTAAGCTACGTTTATGGTCTTATGTTTAGGCTATGCTTATGTAAAGCCTACGACTGTACCCCTATGCTAAGCTACGTTGATGGTCTTATGTTTAGGCTATGCTTATGTAAAGCCTATGACTGAACCCCTGTGCTAAGCTATGTTTATGGTATTGTGTTTAGGCTATGTTTATGTCAAGTCTATGATTAAGCCCCTTTGTTAAAGCTACGTCCCTCGTCCGATGTTTTGTGAGCTCGTAGAGCTCTTAGGCTCCCTTATTATGTAATGTTAGGTCTAAGCCCCTTTGCTAAAGCTACATTCTTCGTCCTATGTTTTGAGAGCTCGCTGAGCTCTAGTGCTTCCTTTGTTTCATTAAAAGAACTTGTGTTCATCTTCAAAGAGTTTCCTGCAGTCTGTCCACCCTGTACACCCTCGCCATGACACTGACTTTTTTTCTTGAAAATTTGCGACTTTCTGATCTCAAAGAATCTTTGACTTTTTTCTCGTATATTTACCACTTTAAACTCGTACATTTACTACTTACGTCTCGGAGGATTTCGTAGTTTTCTTTCTCGCAAATTTATGACTTTACAATATCAGAGAATCTCCCACTTTTTTTCTCGTAAATTTACGTCTTTAATATCAAATTCGGACTTTATTGTCGCAAATTTATGACTTTACAATATCAGAAAATATCCGAGTTTTTTCACGCAAATATGTGACATTAATCTCAGAATTTCTGACTTTTTTTCTCGTAATTTTATCCCCCTTTTTTTTTTTTTTTTTTTTACACAATGGCCCTAATATGCCGTCGTAGAAATCAGTCCAGACAGCACCAAAAAAAGAAAGTGAACCAAATCATTAAGGGCAAAGATGAGGTCATCAAAGAGTCGAAAAAGCATTTAAAACAATATAAAACCTTCTGCAAATGACACTGTGAAGACTCTGGGTTTAAAAAGAGCTGAAAAATAGATCAGGATTGCAGGTGGTGAAGATTGCATCTTCAAAGAGTTTCCTGCAGTCTGTCCACCCTGTACACCCTCGCCATGACACTGACTTTTTTTCTTGAAAATTTGCGACTTTCTGATCTCAAAGAATCTTTGACTTTTTTCTCGTATATTTACCACTTTAAACTCGTACATTTACTACTTACGTCTCGGAGGATTTCGTAGTTTTCTTTCTCGCAAATTTATGACTTTACAATATCAGAGAATCTCCCACTTTTTTTCTCGTAAATTTACGTCTTTAATATCAAATTCGGACTTTATTGTCGCAAATTTATGACTTTACAATATCAGAAAATATCCGAGTTTTTTCACGCAAATATGTGACATTAATCTCAGAATTTCTGACTTTTTTTCTCGTAATTTTATCCCCCTTTTTTTTTTTTTTTTTTTTACACAATGGCCCTAATATGCCGTCGTAGAAATCAGTCCAGACAGCACCAAAAAAAGAAAGTGAACCAAATCATTAAGGGCAAAGATGAGGTCATCAAAGAGTCGAAAAAGCATTTAAAACAATATAAAACCTTCTGCAAATGACACTGTGAAGACTCTGGGTTTAAAAAGAGCTGAAAAATAGATCAGGATTGCAGGTGGTGGGTTCCTGCTTGGGGGTTTGACACTTTTAGAGGCAATAAACTGCTTAATATTATTGCTGTTGGGAATAAAAATCTGGTACATTTTTTTCTAGAACTGTGTGTTTGTAAACAAATTCATTCAGAGTTGCTTGATGTCACAGTGAGAACTGAATTATGCAGGAAAAAAAACTTGGTGGAATTGGTGGTATTGCACATTTTAACTTGTAATATGTTTTGTAGGTCTTTGATAATGAACCACATAGGCAGTCTAAGTGAAAATTTTAACAATACAAAAAAATAAAGATAACTGACACTATACAGTGCACTGTTTTCCACGTAGGGAGCAATTGAGGACGCAGTGTCTCCTCCTGGCTGCCCTCACTGAAGGTAAACCTCACTGAACCTCACATCTCTTTCTGTTTGCTTTAGCACACAGATGCACATCCAATACCGAATGCCTCCCCAACACAATCAATTATCTACGCTCAAATGGTGGGGAATGCAGAACGCTGATAAGGTTTTGTTGACTTTCTCTAATGAAGAAGTGCAAAAGGAAAAACGATTGGATTTAACACCCTCAAGGAATGTTTTTTTTTTCTTTTTAAACCAGAAAAAGAAAAGAATTAGGGGAAAATTCAATATTCGCTACTAGGGAAATACCAGTTGTTCCCAATAATTGCAGTCTTTGTGGAGACTAAAAGGAAAACACTGCATTGGGTGTATGGAGATAATATGTTTCCCTGGATAAACTGGTAATATAAATGGTCTTTGTGCCTAACTCATCGTGTGCAAAACTCAGGCCTTGTTTACATGTACATGGGATTTTTTTTTAAAATGTAGCTTTTTTCTGTACATTTTGGCCTTTCATCCACACATAAAACACATACATTTTAGGTCACTGAAAATGGACCTTTTGGAAGACTCCTTCCAATGTGAAGATATTCAGAAACTTTATTTCAGTGTTGTTTTGTCGGCAGGGAAAATTCAGTTTGGGGTTTATAACATCTGTGCCATCTTACATGATGTGATTTTGTGTGATGGTAGGAATTGCCAAAATACAGCTCTGGAAAAAAATTAGAGACCACTGCAAAAATGTTCAGTTTCTCAGGTTTTATCTTTTATAGGTATAAGTATTGAACTGAACAGAAAACAAATCTCTTGTTCACTCTTAAACAAAATGGCAATAATTACCTTCGACGAACTTCTAGTAGTGTTTTGCCATCCAACTGGTCCCATTGCGAGAGGAGAGTGTTGATTACAGCAGTGTTTTTATACTTTTCCTCATTAAATAAGATTTGATTCAGGGGATCACTAATCAGTACCTCATAAAACAGAATGAGATGCTTGTGTAGGAATTTAACAGAAATGGCATGGAATGGTTGTCATACTCATAGAGATGCTGATTTAAAAATAAATTGCAGTGGTCTTTTATTTTTTTGCAGAGCTTTTAGTGCTGGTCTTAACTCTGATAACAGAACTTTTTACATGTTCACACAAATGTACTCATACAGGACTGAGGAACAGAAGCGTCAGAATGTGCAATGGAGGTATATCCTGCATCCAACAATTATATCCTATGAATTACTGAACGAATCTTCCTTTTACAGTTAAGATTATATATATATATATATATATATATATATATTACTTTAGTCCTCTACATTTAACCCTTTCACCTGACTGAAGCAGTGGGCAGCCGAGAATGGTACCCATGGAGCAGTGCTCAAGTATCTTGCTCAAGGGTGCCTCAGTGGTGCCACTGGCAGTCCTGGGGTTTGAACCCATGGCCTTCTGATCACAGGGGTAACTCCCTAACCATCAGGCCACCAGTTGCCCAAAAAAACTGTGAGTATCCCAGGGTGGTCCACACTGCCTCTCCACTAGATTACAGTGTGCACAGATTTAAGTTAATTTGGTCATTGTTTCCATCAGGGGACTTAATAAATCATCCAGCAGATTCAATTAAAGCAGGGATCTAGCTTTAGAGACCCTCCCACTCCATGTTTCAAACTGTGACTGCTGAGAAATTGGGGACGATGCCGAATGCTAGTGGATGCAAAAAAAGATTTCTCTCAAGGAGGTGTTGAAATACTACAAACACTTTTTGGTACCTCTTTAACAAAAAGATTTATAATCAGGTTTTAATTAGACTATAGACAGTTTATAAATCATTCATAAAGTGATCATTCTGTCATACGTGAACACACCACAGCATACTGTGAACAGCACGAAATTCTCTCTGTATTTAACCCGTTCACCAAGTGAAGCAGCGGGCAGCCAGGAACACAGCGCCCGGGGAGCAGTGTGTGGGGACGGTAGCTTACTCATGGGTACCTCAGTGGTGCCACTAGCAGTCTTGGGATTTAAACCCATGACTTTCTGATCGCAGGGCGAACGCCCTAACCACTAGGCCACCAGCAGTTATAAACAAGTTCTAACAGTTGTCATACATTGATGCAGGTTCACTATTTGGAAGATCTCAGATCTTGCTGGTTGCTGAGTTTATCTTGTCTCTTTCTCAGGCAGAATGTTAAACTGTCAGCTTCATCACATCTTTGTGAACATGCAACTACCATTAAAACCCCAGATCTTACCAAATAGTGAGTTTGCATCAATGTATGACCATTTTATAAGGGTAGTCATTATAAAGTGGTACCCACTTTTTTTGGGGCGGTGGTGAGGAGGCTGTAAAGAGTGTGAAGTTGCTTTATTTAGTTAGATAGCCGGATGTATCACCAATGAGAGCATAAACAAAAAAAAATGCCTATTGGTAGAGCTGAGGAAAATGATCACAGATCTGTAAGTGGAGACTCATAAGTGACTTTCATAAGTTCATAAAGCAGTTTACTGTTTGAATGACTAATTACATTTTTTTCTCACTGACAAAATGACAAGAATACATACAGAACAAAATTTCTGATTGTTTTTTTTTTTTTTGCCTTTACATACTATTTTCATCTATTTGACATTTAAAATTTGTGTTCAAAAAGTGGTATTGAAATTGTGTTTGAGCTGAATCAAATGATATAAAACCCTTGCATCTTCACTTTACAGTCAAAAATGACATGATGTGTCCAGGAGGCTTTTTCAAGGCTTAGTCTGAAACACACTTTGATGTTAAAAAGTCAGTTTGTCATTGGTGGTGATGTAACATGCACAGCTCGGATAGAAAGGCCTCGACATCTCACTTCAGCCGTTGGACCTTCGTGACTCACGTCATCGAGTTTGAATGATTTGTTAACTCACTCGGCATCGACGGCTGTAAAATAAATCCTTTTTGCCCCACAGCATCGCATAATTCTGAGATCCATGTTTCATTAAACATTTCATTGATCCTTCTCTCTAGCTGCTAACGGCACAGCATTTGGAAGGCATGTGTTTGTACGTGTGTGTGTGTGCGTGTGTGTGTGTGTGTGACCTCATTAATAATACCTACCCTGGGGCTTGGATCCCTCCTGCTTGTTTTTTTTTTACAGAGACGTGATGACTTTAACATGCTGGAGTAAACACACTCTAGATGGGAGGGAAAAACAATTGAAATGTTATTCCGAGGCCCACGATGTTTCAAAGTCTCTTTGACCTTTAATAAAACAATGTCTGCCGGCAGTGGAGTATTTATGGGAGTTTCTGTTCTGCCTCAGAGGCTGGGCGCCAGGGCAGTGACCACTGTTTGTCCAGCATTAAAGGAGAATTATGTTACACGGTGCTTTTTTTAATTACAGCTCTCTGAGGAGGTCGTGCTGACCATCAAACTAATTCACAGCATGGGGTCATTTACACCTCGCTCTAGTGGCCTAGTAAAAAAAAAAAACTAGATGGACTTCCATGAGAAAATGTAAAGTGTGATTGCGTGGTTGCTATAAAACCAGTGTTTGGAAACACAAACATTGGTTTTATGGGCAGAAAAAGTTTGTGTTAAAAAAAAACAAAAAAAAAAAAACAACTGCTCACAAAGTGGATTTGAACCAGCTTCTGATTCTCTTCATTCAGGGGCTGGTGCGCTACTGCTGAACCACCTAAGAGGCATTAACTCACTGCCTCTTACCAAACCATTTATGGTCAAGGATGATTGAAAGCGCACAAAGCCGCACTGACGGGCTGATTATTTTTAATTAAACTACAAAATACTATGACACACATCTTTTTTTATAACTGACCTGAGCTTTAACGTCCCTGTCCAGCCACCTTAGCCGTGATGTCACAGACTCTCTCTCCAGCACACATTTTAAAGGCAACTCAACCGTCCACTCTCTCTCCCTACATGCGATCAATACAGTTTTTGATCAATATCCCTGATCAACTGATCAAAAACTGCACCAGATATTAATGGGCATTTTGATATTGGAACCATGTCAATATGTCAAAACCTGTAGGAGGAGAAGAGGCACCAAATTCCAGCTATAAAAATATTAATAATAAAAATACAGCTTAAGAAGAACAACAGGAACAATGATGCAATCACATTAAAAAAAGAAAATAAAAAATGCTACTTTTTGAACCTCTTGCTGCAGAAATCAACAGTACCAGCGATCCCATGCTTGAAGATATGTATCCACCTCTATACTGGCAAACGGATCCAATCCACAAGAACTCCTGACGAATAAGGTACATGGCATCATTTTCCAATCGACCGTCCTCAGAGATCATGAAATTGTGCTACAGTGTGTGATGTGCTTGGAGTTTTTCCACACTGGACACGATTAGAGACCGTTTTCTCAAGGCTACAAGAGTGGATTTGAGGCCAAATCCCTTCACTTCACGCTCCACTGGCCTGATGTTACAGCAGCTCACAAAAGACATGGAAGCACCAAGAAAAACTCTGACGGAGCGCAAGGATACAACACTATTTAATGGATCAGCGTGTCGATTCTCAGTAGATTGATTGACAGACAGAGAGAGATCAACTTGAAAAAGAATGTTAATTTTAGAGAAGCAAGACCCAGTTTAATTCCTCGACATCTGAGGTTCTTGTATTTTTCTTTACTGTTTAAATGGACATGTTTAATTTATGTCATGAATTGCATTTCCATTTGATTTACATTCTGAATCAACAGGTTCAAGCTGGACACTTTCCCTTGGCTTTAATATTTTAAAAATGAAAAAAAGATAAAAATGTGAATTCTCATCAAAAACCAGACTGTGCACACGGCTATAACTTATCATCCAATTCATATGTTCAGTATCTCTCCCACTGCTTCAAACACAGATGTCATGTGGACTGAAAGTTTAGAACCTGCCCTTTAGACTGAGTTTCTATACTTCTTTCAGTGAACTGCGAGTCGGAAAGAATTCATATCTAATTACAGCTCGCTTTCTCTTTAGACGACTCATGAGGGTCGAAGTAAGAGCCTTGTATAATTAAATTACACCTGATTTAGAATTTTTATTCCTGAAAAGGCAGAAACATAAAAGCAGTAATGCAATTTGAGTGACCTTTTCTTGTAAAAAGCCCCTGAAACAGTGTTGCTTAGCAGCATTTCAGCTTTGGCACACACTGGAGCAGATTCATGCTGTAAATTTGGCCCATTAGTATGAAATTATTTATCTCTAGCATCTGTTTGCTTGCACGTGTCTCAAGCAGATGCAATCTTTCTTTCAGTGTAGTCCGTATATGAAATGGTTTGCAGTATATTATTCCACCGCGAGCCTTTGGGCTTTCACGGATACGGTTAGCTGTTTTATGTTTAAGGTTTCTGGCGTCGCTTAAACAAGCGGGGGAAAACTGTGAAAACATCTAAGTGCTTCAAAATAATGCCAACCACCATTACATGTGGCCCTCGCCCTCCAAGTTTCTACCACAGCATTCGCATTCCCTGAAATAGTGAAAGTCAAATTGAATTTTTGGGATGAATTGTAACTGAACACTTTAGTCTAGCAAACTCCATTTCATGCTCAGCCGGAGAGCAGGAGCATATATCTTAAACGCAAATGGGGTTGCTGGTGGCGCAACATGAAACAGGCACAGGGATAATAGTCCTTATCTGCTTTTATCGTCTCCCTCCTCAGCCTCAGTGGCTTGATGATCTGGCCTGATACGGTAATAAAGCATCAACTTATGGTGTCCTCACGCATCAAAGACTTGCGGGTGGCTTTCTTCTCATCGTTTCCTCCAGCAGGACGGTTCATAAAATCCTTTGGTTCAGTCAAATCGTTACGGTAAAATGGATAGTTCCACTTCTAAAATCTACACACACAGCAATTTAATACCGCTTTCACATGGCCAGTTGGTAAAAATCAAAGAACTGACCCATACAGGCTTTCATCTGCTGCAAAGGTTCAGCAAGCTTTACAGAATATTACCAAAATCCCTTTCAACCTAATGCATTTAGGTTGGAGTCTAGAGTTGATATGTAAAGCTGAGTTTACAGTTTAAATGCTGCACTGTTTATTATTATCATTATTATAATTATTATCATCATCATCATCATCATCATCATCATTATTATTATTATTATTATTAATAATAATAACAATAATAATAATAATAATAATAATTTTTCCCCAATTGTTTCATGTCTAATTCCACCTACTGGCTTGGACTCCCTCAATAAAACGATGCCACCAACACTGGGACAGTGAAAGGCCAGTGCCTCCTCTGATTCAAGTGAATTTATGTTGGAGTTTAGAGTTGATATGTAAAGCTGTATTTACAGTTTGCTGCACTATTGAGCTGGACTGCATCATAATAATAATAACAATAATAATAACAATAATAATAACAATAATAATAATAATAATAATAATAATAATAATAATAATAATAATAATAATAAATCATCATCATCATCATCATCAAATTTTTTCATGTCCAATTTCACCCACTGGCTTAGACTTTTGACATTATGTTCTATCTTATATTATTCTTGTCTTTGTGTTTCTTTGTCTCTGTGCAGTTGTTGCCTAAGTAATTTCCTCCGGGATCAATAACGTTTTTTTGATTCTGAATAACACGCTCTTCAGCTCTTCAGCTCATCTCACATGTTTTCAGTTTGGTTTAGATGAGGTGGCTGGAATAACCATGGCTAATTTGACCATTTTTATGTTGATTTTGAGGTGTACTTCGGCTCATAGGCTCTACTGAAAGATCCAACCACTGCCTGACCGAGCTTTTGATTTAATATCTGTTGGTACTTGATGGAGTCCATGATCCCGTGGATCCAAACAAGTTGTTCAGGGGCCTTTGGAAGAGACATAACTCAGTATCACATATCATTAACATATAATCAGATACAGGCTCACACAAAAAAATAGAAATTACTTCATATACAGATTATACGTTCTGTAAAACAAACTGATGGAAGATTCACCAAAGGGAATTCTCACCGCAGATAGAGGGCCATGTCCCCCTTAAATTAAAAATAGCTACTCTACCAGTTTATTTCCAATAACTGTGTAAATGTATGTATCATTATCTTGTACATGTTGAACTTACGTACAGATATGGTTTAGCATTATACTAAATGGGCATCGATGCTACACAGCTGGTATGAGGCTCCCAGGCTAAGCGGGATCTTCCCCCACAGCTAAGGACCTCCAGAGTACCTAAATTAATTTATACCATGGTCTGGGAACTGTGTGTGTGTTTGAGTGTAAGTGTGTGAGTTTTGTAAGTTGTTATATTGTTGATTATGTATTTCGTTGTAAATCTTAAAGTTTAAAAAAAGGTGCTATATAAACTCAATATTAGTCTAAAGTTTTGGGCCTAGCAATGCCCGTTATAAAAGGCAAAATGCCCGTTATAAAAGTCTATAATTAAACGTCTATAATTATCAAGTGTCTGATGGATTGTTTTGTGAATTGTTTGTTTTGCTGTGTTACTTTTATTTGTTTTAATAATTTTACTTTACTTTTGTTTGCTTATCTATTATCTTGCTGCCACTGTAAGTTATAACCTTTGGAATGTTTTGGAGAACCTGAGGCCTTGATGCTAACAGGACAGACATTATTCTACCCAGATGGACCAGCAGCGAAGATCTCAGGCGTCATTGTCCAAATTGTTTTGTCTTCCTCTCCCCAAATCTCCATTTATATTCATGTGCTAGAGAGAGGAACTTCGCTAGCCCTTATTTGGATTGTAAGTATATTCCTCACATTCCGTGCCCTTTCTGGTTTCACTTTGCGATTCAAGGTGAGGACCCAGACGGGGGATGAATGTTTTATTTAGAGATGGAGATTGAATTGTGAATGCATACGTCCAGGAGGTGGGCCCATGTCAAGGGATGGTACAGAAGGACTAAATCAGGAAGAGGGCTTTGGATTGTCTGTGCAGGAAGTGAGAGAGGGGACACTCTCAGACCAGACAGATCGGACACTAGCTATAATGCAGGTTTCTTTAGAGGAGCATTAATAAAGAAAAGGAAATGCACCCTGTGCCCACTTGCTTGTGTCTGAAGTCACTGAGGTCATTTCCAGTTTATGTATCATTCATCACAGTGCAGCCAGTGCACATAGTCTTTGTCCAAAAGAGACAGAGAGAAAGGTACTGTTTCTAGCAAACATAGTAGCAGCTCTCTTAACCCTTTAGAGGTTAATGTGTAAAAATGGTGATTTCTGCTGTTTAACCTACTAACATGACATTGCAATGCTGCTGTTGCATTTATTTCATATGGAAACGGATTTATCCAGTCTATAATTATCAAGTTCCCATCAAAATCTTCAGTCAGACTCATTCTGAATGAACGTGTGTGGGGGGGGGTGTGCGTGTTTGTGTGTTTCCCCCCACAGCGGACCCAACAGTCAAAGCAATCTGTAACTTTTATATAAAATTCATAAGAAACTCTTTATTTATATAGGACATTTCTGCTTCACAGTACAACAAAATGCATAGTAAAAATGAACATAAAACACAGGCACAAATCAGAATATTGCAGTAGCATGCAAATGTTTGGGCACAGTTGATTTTCTCTATGACTGCATATTTTTTTACAGAGAATACTTTTAGATATTACAACAAATATTAGACAAAGAGATAACCTTATCAAACACAAAACACATTTTTTCCCAATTATGATGTAATTTAGATTATATCAAACATGCAAAAAAGACATCCAATCTGCAAACCACCCGAGTGAAAAAATAATTGCTCTCTTAAAATCAATAACTTGTTTCCCGACCTGTGACAGCATTAATTGCAACCAACAATTCCTGTAATTTGTTATCAGCCTTTTGCATTGCTGCACAGGAATCTGAGCTCACTCTTCTATTTACTACTTTAATTCATATATTTTAGGAGATGTTGGAGCATAACTTTCCATTTTGAGGCCCTACCACAGCATCTCTCTTAGGTCAAAGCTAAAGATTTTGAGAAGGCCACTCCAAAACCTGAATTTTTCAGCTATTCATATCTGGCTTTGTTATTAAATTTTGGATGATTGCTACATAACTGAGTTATGTTCAAGTTTCAGCTTAGTTTTAGCTTCAGGCAGTGTACTGAATAATTCTCTGGTATAAAACAGAGGCCTCCAGTTCTTTGGATGTTCTCCTGGAACCTTTGATGGCTTCCTAGATAATTTGCTTTGGGAAATTCTGGCAGGCCAGCCACTCCTGGGAAGATTTCAGAATGTTATTAGGGTTCTCAATTTTTAGAAAATGACCATGGTTCAGTGATGTCCTGGGATTGTTAGAATTGTTCCTCTTTCTAGACTCACATATTCTGACAACTTTTTTCCTCAGGTCTTCTGAATTTTTGTTTTGTTTGTGATGAGAGCTGATTTGTGTAGATGGTATTTGTGTAACAACACTATACAGTGGGTCAGTATATCACCATTCCTGTGCCAGGATTTTTTTTTTTCCTGTATGTCCATGGCAGTGTGCGGGTTTTGCTTTGCAAGTGCTAGCTTTCGCTTCCCAGCATTGGTGGTTAAGTTAACTGGGAAGTCGTAAATGAATAAAAACCTTTCAGTTTTATTTAGTAAAGACCAGTGTGTGTTTGTTTAAAGTTGGAATTAGTAGTTTTGTTTTATTCATTTATTTTTACATTTCCAAAATCTGCAAGAGCTTATCTATTTTGCCTAAAGTTTGTCTAGAACAAGAGAGACCTGAATAAGCAGGGTGTTTATCAATGGACTGATGTGTGAATATATGTGTATATCATCTCAACATATTGTTATCACACATAATATTTTATTGTAAATTATCACAAAAATGCATCACAGTGCACGTCACATATATAGAGTTCAGTAACATCTTCATATGACAAAACCAGAGTTCTATTTGGTAACCCATGCAGAAAATGCAAAATCCACTCAGAAAGCACCCAGAAACCAAACTCTGGGCCTGTTTGTTGTAAGGCAACAACGCTACCCACTGTGCTACCCACCACGAGGCCCCTATTTTGAAAAAATATACAAAGAGAAGTGATGATGAACAAAAATGAAAAAATATTCTAGATTCCTTGGTCACTATTCAAATTTAAGCAAATTTGTGAAGATTTTTGTATTATCCCTTGTATTAAAGCATTGATGACTCTCAGATGAATCTGATCTGCACATAAGAGGCTTTTGCACAAAACTGAAGTAAAAAGGTGGACAAACCAAACATGCATTTGGTACACAAAATAAGACTGGTGGTCTCAGACCATTTTATCAAATTAATACCATAAAGATCAGTTTAACACTGGAGTCTTTACTATTCACTCTTAAATCTCTAATCACAGAGCGTCTAACAAGGACGCCAGAGAACATTATTGAACACTGACCAATCAAAAATCTCTGATTAGTTTCTAAACGTCTGAGTGCCGCTTATTAGCTGAGTGACCACGAGTGGAAGAGAAATTGTTGCTTTTTTTTTTTTTTTGGTTAAATTTCATCACGTTACTTCCAGTGGCAGGTTTGTGGCTGTGATTAGGGATCTTGGGGCCCCTGTTAAATAAACCACCCTAGAGAGGGTTCTCATACCCCAGCTAACCAAGTGTGAAATAGCTTTGGCTAAGTAAGGAGGGGGAACCATTAATATTGATAAAAAGAGGCAAGCTGCTCTCAAGGTGGAATGGAAGTTCTTACTAAGAATGTGATTAATGTCACCTTCAGCGGAGGGAACAGAAATACACTTATTAAGGCTTCATAGAGGGGAGCAAAGACGCAAACACATAACGCACAGTTTTGCTCTCGCACATACAGCCACACACACACACACACACACACACACACACACACACTCACTCTCACGATGATAGTAATTTCTCTCTGGTGGCCAAAAGATTTGGGGTATAATTTAGTTGTGATCATACTTCTCTGTTAAAGGCAGTGCTGCTGCGTTATTTGTCAGCATTCGAAAGTGCTTCAGAGACGCAGGCGGATAGCATTACCGCTCATTTTCAGGTTGTTATGGAGAGCTCCAAAAAGGCATGTAATGAATCAAGCTTTGGTATAATCCCCTGCCTGAGAGAGATAGCAGCCACAGGGATGTGCCACGCTGTGTTTGGCTCTGCAGTTTACCAGAGGGCCCTGCCGAAACACATGGTGGCAGTCGAATAAACTCCATCCATCAGAATGTTTAGATTTTGCCTGCGAGGAAAGAGGGGGCTTACATCTGCTTCTCTTTCTGGAGTGAGCAGCTCAAATAAACACTGAACCTTCCGTGGCTTTCGAACATACCACTAGAATATTGTACTTTCTTTCCATTTCTCAGACTGCTTCCACAAGCACAATACAGATGTTTGTCTTCCAAATTAGCAAAAAGCAATTCAGTAAAACCAGCACCGAAATCTAAATTGTGATCACACACACACACAGCAAAAAACGAATTCTTAGCAATTTATAAAAAAACTAGGGAAACTAGTATTTTTTTTTTATACAAAAAGGTGCCAGGTTTTGCAGTGTAAACTAGAGATCTAGATATCTGAGCATATGCTTTGCTTATTTGAAGAAATCTTACTAAGTAAATTTAACCAGTATTGTGTTTTGCTTGGTCATACATGCAGTGATGCATGGAACCCTTCTTTCATCCTCAGCTAACATAATACACCTCAGTTAGCTCAACTTGGGAGCCTCTAAAGTTGCTCCATGGGTGGTAGTAGCCTAGTGGGTAAAACATTTGCCTGTGAACCCAATGACCACAAAATTGCAGGTTCGAACCCCCCACTTCCTACCATTGTGTTCTTGAGCAAGACACTTAAACCTCAGTTGCTCCAAGGGGCACTGTCTCTGTAACTAATGACTGTAAGTGGCTCTGGATCAGAGTGTCAGCCAAATGCCCCCTTCACCCAGTATAAGGATTTTTTTTTGAGTGAATAGTGAGTTTGAAACATGTTTTCAGGGTTTATGTTCATTTTAGTTAGTCCAACACTATCTGGCTCAATTCTATGAACACCTAAAATACTTACATCTCCAAGGGTTTTTGCTGTTTAATTTAGGTTCTAAATTATTTGTGGTTGACCTACAACTTTGAATTAAATGAACATAAAATAGTAAGAAAAAAATCTCTCTTGCATTCTTTTTTTTTTTTTTTAATTTTCTCCAAATTCAGCTGAGTTCATTTCCCCAATATCTAGGACTACCTGCTGGGTGGGACTGTGTGATGGAAAGAATCCCAGGTAGAAGTTTAGTAAAAAACTAATTTTATATTGTTTACCTAAATGAGTTAACTCAAAGTTGTTTAATAAGTTACTTAATTTGGAATTAATCAGATCTCCATTATGGGGCCCCATGGTAGCGCACTGTTGCCTCACACCTCCAGGGTTGGGGGTTTGAATCCGGGTCCTGGTGTGTGTGTGTGTGTGTGTGTGTGTGGAGTTTGCATGTTCTCCTCGTGGTGGTATGGGTTTCCTCCGGGGTCACCGGGTTTCTCCCACAGTCCAAAGACATGCGCGTCAGGTGAATTGGGGATTCTAATTTGACCGTAGGGGTGTGTGTGTGTGTGTATGCCCTGTGGTGGGCTGGCACCCCACCCAGGGTGAGTCCCTGCCTCGCGCCTGCAGACTGCGGGATAGGCTCCAGGTACCCACGACCTTAGTAAGGATTAGGCAGTTACAGAAAATGAATGAGATCTCCATTATTTTCAAGACTTTGTCTGTAATTCTGGAGCATCAACATTGGCAGCTCTAAATCATAATATACTGTACATATAACAAACATTGTAAACAAAATCATAACAGTAGGAACATCTCCCACCATTTGCAAATTTCTCATCTTCTCCTTTCGAGGTTTGATTTTTAGACTCTTGCTTTTTTTGTTCAGGATCTGAAATGTTTCAGGTTGTGTTCAAGTAAAACCTTGTAATGCTATTAATAGCCATGTAATTTAACATGTAGGCACAATATACACACAAAGAAAAGAGGGCATATCAGAGTTTGCTAAAAGTTTTAGAATGACCAACAGTATACAAACGAGCACTACTGTTTGATCAGGCTATGAATGATTTTCACTATGATGACTGTGTAAGGTCATTTATGAGCACTGATGTAAGCATATCATTATTGACATTTCTGTCAATGTTTTGAGCCTCATTACTGTAGCCTCCACTACCATGTAATCATGTCCTCTACACAGACATGTGAACATAAAACACTATCCCTTATCTAACGCACTATTAGAAAAAAAATCTTGTGATATAGAGAGCCTATATGGTAGGAATTTTAAGCAACTATAGCAGCAGTTAAAGTAAAATTTCATTTTCACTACATAACGACCCCAAAATTGAATTCAGTGCAGTTTTCAGACACTGGTTAATTCATTTTTTTCTATTTTTCTGAAGACAACTCCTTTTGCATTTAAAAACATGCAAACTCTCTGTCTGTGCTATATTTATACCAGACAGCAGTAGCACAACCAGGTCTGAGACTTCGCCAGTAATTATGGTTTATTAGAACAGGTTAATGTGTTGTACTTGCTGTGTAAGCACTGTTCTGTGGTCCAGCACGTTTAAAATAAGCTATTTAGACAGAGTCTGTGTCTGTAGTTTAATCCTGTTCTTGTCAAAGTTAATTATTCATCTAGTTTGAAGAACAGTTTGCATGTTCTTTTTGGTCATAAATAACATACAATAAAGAAAATCTCTAAACAGAGTGCCTGTGCTTCTCGACATTTATTTCTACTCAGAGAATCCACCTAAACACTTACATCGTAGTTAACACAGTTCAACTATGCAACACATAGCCTAGTTAACACAATCCAACTACACAATAGAACACAAAGTTTAGTTTACACAACACAGCTACATAATCTGACTATGTGACACCTATAACCTAGTTAACGTAATCCATCTACACAATACTTCTATCTTAAATAACACAATCCAACCATGTAATCCAACCATGTAACACTTATAGCCTGGTTAACACAATCCAACTATTCAACAATTATAGCCTAGTTAACACAATCCAACTACATAATCCAACTAATATTCTACAATTCAGTTATACTATGGTAAATGCAATTCAACTACATAATCTATTTAATAACTACCTATTTTCTTGGTAAGTCGATCTCACTGTTACACAGTGCACAAAGTTCAGTAACCCATATGCGATACAGTTAACAGCATTAAGACAGTATGTAAAGTTAATCTGATGACAGCTAACATAAGGTATACAGCAAATAAATCAAAGCCCTGGCAAACTGCACAGAATCAACACGTGCACAGACTCCCATCTACATAGCTAATTCTCTCTCTCTCTCTTTCCCTCTGTCTTTCTTCCCATGAGATTTCTGAGAGATTCTATCTATGTGCATGTTAATTGACTGAATGAATATGTTGTACATGAATCACCCATATCAGGTCTGTTATCTCTGACACTGCCCTAAGGTTTATACTGGGGGTGGGGTTCTATTTGTCACATTCTTAATTAGTTGTGTTTATGTGTGTGCGTTTGTTTGTCATTGTTTACTGTGTGTGTCACTATGTAATTTGTCATTGTGTAATATGTTGAACAATAACTTTGTTATTAACGTGTGTGTTTTGTCACTTCTGACCTTGTATCTTGCTATTTGGACCAAACATCCTCATAATTAAAGGAATACTAGAAAATCCATAGAAACAAGGACATTTTGCTAGTCCTCAGAAGGAAATATGCTGTTTTTACCACAAATTATTATTATTATTTTTTTAATGAAAAAACTGTAAGATTAGTAAGAATGGCTATTGGTGTCTGAGGTTAAGGACATTGTTAGGTTTAGGTGTGGTATTACTCAGGTACTGTATTACACAATTCAGTAGAATTGCCTTACAATTATAATGTGTGTGTGTGTGTGTGTGTGTGTGTGTGTGTGTGTGTGTGTGTGTGTGTGTGTGTGTGTGTGTGTGTGTG
>JBBPCZ010000007.1:1291661-1313215 GCA_037974445.1 Brycinus macrolepidotus
GTGTGTGTGTGTGTGTGTGTGTGTGTGTGTGTGTGTGTGTGTGTGTGTGTGTGTGTGTGTGTGTGTGTGTATTCTGTCTGCTGGAGACAGCAGAGATATTGAGTCATGAACCACAGGCCAAAAAAAAGACTAAGACACACACACCTCTTTATTTTATGCATCTCTCTTCTCTTATATGTTTTCTCTCTCGTTTCTCTCTCTCATTTCTCATTCTCTCTCCTCCCTCTTGTTTCTCCCTCTCCTTTTCTCCTCCCTTTCTCTCTCCTCCCTTTTGTTTCTCCCTCTCTCTCCTCCTTTTCTCTCTCCTCCCTCTAGTTTCTCCCCATCTCTCTACCCTATTTCTCCCTCTCACTCTGCTTTTTGTCTTCTTTCCTTTGTCTTTTACTTTTTGCCTGTTTCTCTCCCTCTGTCTTTTTCTCTCTCTCTCCCTCTCACACACACGTCTCATTTCACCACTTCCTGCACCATCCAGACTCCAGAGCCCAACCATCTTCTCATGCTTCACCACAGCCTATTACTCTCTCCTCCTCTCTCTCTCTCTCTCTCTCTCTGCCACACTCCTATCTCTGCTGCTACTCATCTCTCCCCAGCTGTGGTCCCCCTCTCTGTCTTTCTCTCTCCCTCTCTCTCTCTCTGATTCATGGTGTGTATCTTCTGCATACCTGCTGAATGAATTTAATCAGTCCTCTCTTTGATGAATGCCTTGCCGTGCTCCAAAAAAGGTTAGGCATTATTAGTAATCAAGCAGGACTCGGGTAAACAGCAATATCACAGCCATGGCCCGCAGGAAGTGCTGCACACAGATTAACGCGGAGAGGAGAAAGAGATGAGGGAAGGGGGCAAACAAAAACCCTCACCGGCCTCCGCCGAAAGCCTGATGGAGCTCATCTGTTGCTGTGAAAGGAAGACGATGCGGTAAATGTTTATTTCATTTGTCAGGCTGCCCACGTTTGTGTTTGTGCGGTTCGGGCTTGTAGCAGAAGTCAAGTGAGAGCACAGGCTGTTTAATTGACAGTAGCTTGTTTAAGCTGAAGACAGCAGTAAACAGCGAAACGCCTCTTGTTTACATGATGCAGTGGACGTTCATACATGTGGATAAGTTTCACTATATTAGTGGCAAACAAGAGCAACCTATCTGAGCGCTTACAGTTCGGTGTCAATAAGAAATGAGAAAACATCTTCTTTCCCTCTGTCTATTTTCATCCTCACAGAAAAACCTACAGGGAACTGATTACGCTTTAATGCAGACGCAAAACAGTTGCTTTTTCTGTCATTTAATATGCCTTTCTCTTTTAAACCTTAGAACACGAGCAGCACATATCCATGCCGGAAGTGCAACAAATGGTAAATCATCGTCATACGGCAAAACAGCTCCTTATATGGAAGTTATCCCAGTTTGTGTTGATGCTCGAGGTGTCAAATGTCATGCTGAGCTTTGTTTGGTGTTCTTGTGTCACGTAGAACCAAAGTTATTGTAATTTAAAACACATGTAATAATCGTAACCACTACTGGGGTTTTTTAAAAACGGACTCACACACAAATGAACGTAAAGAACAAAAATGAACAAATTTCTTTTATCTTAGGTCTTAAAAACAAACAGAATAAAAACACAAGATCTTTGAACCCGGGAAAACTTTCAGGATAGTCTCCACCCACAAGTAGGTGGGGAAAACCTGCAGAGGAAAGGGGTCTGGAGAGCGGCGGCGTGCCGAGAGGAAGAGCGACAAGCACGTAGGAGAATAAAACCCCAGTTTTAGACTGTTTTACACAGTTTTTATTTGTTGAAATCAGATTTTACTAAAACACTTTAAGGGTTCTGAGGGTTAATGTGACTTCTCAGTACTGTTGCAGTTCATAGCACTGCCAATAATAAAATGAATGAGTGTATGTAACATTAAAAAGGCTACACACAGCAAGCCATAGTGCTCAATACAGAATAATTAAAACTGGTAATGGCCCTGAACTAACCACATACACACAAGAACAATAACATGTTACACACAGCAGCTGCCATACAGTGGTAAAAATGTAGACTGCTGAAGTGTTTACAGTTTCTTTGATAAGCTGATATGCAGAGGAAGCTGGCGAATTCATGAGCAGATAGTAATGAGGACAAGGAGAAAAAGAGAGAAGTTTGAGTTCCACTCCCTGTAGTTTCAGGATCCTCTTTGCCTGCATTGCCAGAGCTGGGTTAATCACCCAAAACACGGTTGAGCACACTGTAAAACGGGCAGGTGATCCAACCACTACTGCTTAATTGGTTTCAGTCTTTTGTTTCTTTAAACTTGGCTTTAAGGCTCCTAACTTTCCTTTGACACTGCCTCCATGTTCTTCTGCAGCCCCATTTGGCCATTTCAGCATGTCTTCAAGCACAAACCAGTTTTAATCCCTCAGACTTTGCTTGTCCAGAAGCGTCACCCCAAAAAACATGAGGCCTAAAACCTCACTGTCCCTCTATCACAGCTTTGTTTTCAGTGAATGACTCCCACCAGCTCAAAATCATGATGAATGTCAATCTAGAGTGATGTAAAAGTGAAATATGATATTACTATAGATAGTGATATTATAGATACTATAGAAATGTGATAGATAGATAGACAGATAGACAAATGTCAGATTTTAGCCACTTTAGTCTGCGGTGTGAAATCTCAAGTATCTTATGTTGTGACAAGGGACTGCATGACTAATCAACTAGGTAATTAAAAAAATGTTTCTGCACCATTTCAGTTAGTCTTAGGCTTAGAAACTGCTTACATAGGTACACAAACCGCCTGATGTAAAAGGCATGCTAAAACACACTCTCTTGGAAAAATCCATTTTATAGGTAACCAAAACTAAAAGCTAATGCTAAAAACAAAAAAAGCTTCAGGTAGGAGGTTGTACTCTAACAGCAATAGCTAAAAGCCATGAAAAGCTAAACAAAGACAAGCAAAGGCGGATGCTAAGGTAAGTAGGTAATCTAAACAAGGGGAGCAAATATAGAATACAAGTGGGCCATGAGTACATTTGCATAGTGTGAAGAATGACTGAGAAAGATGGTTTCTAACCTACAGTCCTAGATTTGGAAAGTGAGACACAGGTGTTAATGCTTCTGCGAGGTGGATCCAGAGCCAAATACACACACTGTCTGGTTTAAGAGACTCTGAGTGGTTTCATACAGCTTGCTGTGGGACTGGTTATCTTGTGCAGTGTATCCACACTAGTAAAGAACTTTGGGTCTGAGTTCAGCAGAAATTGATTTTTCTGGGTATATGTTGTTTCTTCTGTAGCTTTATTTTAGGCATCACCCTTGACTAGCCCCAGTCTGGGCCACTGGACATACTAGTTGACTTGTCCACACAACCCCCTAGTAGTTACAGACCTTTCTGTGTGCGATGTTTTGCAATCCCACATGCTGATCCATTTTACAATGACCAGTGACAAACTGTAACTCAGATTTGAAAGAGTTAAAAGGGCATCAAAATCTCAGAAGTGGATAAAAAACATCAGTCACACCTGAGTGTTAAAGATCTCCCATTTACAAATGCTGAAATGATGTGGTGAAGCTCAGCTGCTGTAAGACCTGAGTGAAATTTATCCGAATCAGATTGATCCGGGAAGAAACTGCTTAAAATTAAAACAACAAATGCAGAAATAACTCTCTCAAGCTTACTAATACTAAGTATACTGAAATAACTGTTGTAAATAAAACAAGAAGGTTTCAAAACACAAATACAAGGACGAGACACAGAGCAGTTGTAACATGCTGCAGCAGGTTCACACCTGCACACTATTTGGACATCAGTAAATTAATTCGGACATATGTATAATGATTGCATCTTGCACACAACACAATTTAGAGTGAAAATGCAACGTTATTTTCACCTTGTTTGATTTTTGCTTTTCCTTAGTTTTGAAGGCACCGTGAGCAAACTCAGCAAATTATTGTTGTCTTTGGTGTTTTCTTGGTAACAGCTGAGGTGACCCACTGATTATGTCCCAGCAACTTTTTGACAAGCATCAAAAAAGATTTGCTTATCTTCTACTTTATCACATATCATGCAAGCATCAGCACAAGCAACTCAAACTAAGTCTCAGATCCATCTATTAATAAAAAGAGGACAGTAGCTTTATCACTATCTCCATTTGCCTGTTGTGGGTGCCTTTTAGCACTTGAAGATATTTGACCCATTTCCCTTTTTTGTGTTAACGTGATATTCCACAACAGGACAAAAAAAGTCCTGTTGTGTTTAGTGTGTAAAAGCTTTTTGGATTATAGAGTAGATTTTTATTTTGGATTGGAGTTAAACTCAGTACTTCAGTAAAGTAAAGTGACCATTTTGTCATACGTGAACACACCACAGCACACAGTGTGAACAGCACAAAATTCTTCTCTGCATTTAACCCATTCACCAAGTGAACCAGTAGGCAGCCAGGAACACAGCTCCTGGGGAGCAGTGTGTGGGGATGGTACCTTGCTCAAGGGTACCTCAGTGGTGCCACTAGCAGTCTTGGGATTCAAACTCACGACTTTCTGATCACAGGGCGAACGCCCTAACCACTAGACCACCAGCTGCCCCTAATTGTTACATTTAGAGTGTGACTGAGGGTGAAGTCAGCTGTATGTAATTTAATGACAATTTAACTTCTTGATGGAATACTCTGGCTGAAATTTACCCACCTCTAAGTCTACTGTAAACATGATTACTTGAATCCATGAGCATCATTACAGTTGTCTCTTGGGTGGGTTTTCCTGTTTTAAAGACTAACTGAATTCCCTAATGATGATGCATCATGATGGTGGAAGGAGCATTTGAAAAACTCCCACTAGTTGGAGTTTCTGGGACAAGTTGTTTTAAAATGTTGTAGCTGGCAAATTCAGAAAGAAGTCAGGGACCTTACACGGCAGTGTTGTAATTGTAGTAACTTGTAGTTATGATTACATATGTTAACGAGGTAAAAACGTGGCTATATAGACCTTAGCTCAGTTAACTATCTCTGATTTAAAGGGCAAAAATGTTTTTTTTTCTTGCTACATAATCACCAGAATTAGATTTACTATTAATGATTTTGTTAAGATGCTAGTAAGTTGTAAATATTAGCCTGTAGTGGCTTTGAGTTAATTAAATAAACAGCATCTCTAGGTAACCATGCAAAATATGTTAAAATTATCTCAATGTTCATTCTTTAAGGGATTCTATAAAAATGTAGTCAAACAAGTCATATGTAATGTGGTAGCCATCACATGACTTAATCTCAGAAGATCCATGACAGAGTCAGAACAAAGACTGACTTCGTCTCTTTGGGCCTTTTCTTATGGTTTTCCATTGTGCGTACACCAGTATAATTTAAGGCACTACAAGGATACCACTTTCAGTGAGACAGACGGACCAGATCTCCTCGATCTATTGATCCTCCTCTGGTGCCTCAAAGAGCTTGATGAAGTGTGTTCAGGTGCTGCCTTGACCTTAATAACTACATTGGCATTTCCTGAGCTAACAATCATGAAAAATTAAATAAGAGGAACTTGTTAGGAGCCACGTCTTGTTATCTACGCATGGTGCAGTGGGTCGTGCAGTATTGACAAATGGAGCTGGCAGTAATTCAATAGGATTGAAGGTGGTTGTTGTCATCGCATTGCGTTTTTGCAGTCATATTTAAAATGTCATTGTGTCTGCTGGGATCGGGCACACATGTAATTGAGCCTAAGGAATCAATCGACTCTGGTGTTACACACTATGGGGACTTTATGGGATTGCATGAATGCCTGTGAAAGCTTAACAAGCACATGTGGCCTGATCCAACGAGACTTTTGGCTCGGAGTTCATGTTTGTGAAGATTGCCTCGTCACTCTTTGAAGAATGGATGAAAGAACACATGCTATTGCTCATCTTTTCATCACCCCTGATGGCAATGCTTGCGCTGTAGTTTACACTTTACATTCATTTGGCAGACGCTTTTATCCAAAGCGACTTACAATTTGAGGAAACACTCAAGTTTCAGGAGAGCATGAGACCCAGAGGAGAGCTGAGTGCTAAAATCAGCAGGAAGAGAATTCATACAGGGAACAATGGTAAACTCTCAATGTCTGCTCTGCAAGACCTCAAAAAACTACTACAGATCTCTCCAGAGCTGTTACAAGAAGGTAGCAATGCAGTCAAGTCAAGTGGTTAGGGCGTTGACCCTGCGATCGGAAGGTTGTGGATTCAAATCCCAGGACTGCCAGTGGCACCACTGAGGTACCATTGAGCAAGGTACTGTCCCCATACACTGCTCCCTGGGAGCTGTTTGGCTGACTACCTATTGCTTCATTCAGGTGAGTGGGTTAAATCACATTGTTCACTCTGTGTGCTGTGATGTTTTGTGTTCACACATGACTATAAGGGCCACTTTACAGTACACAGTGAAACCAAACAACATGACTCCAGGACCATGGACCAACACAAGAACAGAAACAGAACACCAAAAGACCACAAATACAGACAGGACCGAGGAGAGAGTAAGAAAAACACAAGCAACAAAACAACTGGGCAAGACAACATTTAGTGTAGTCAACAATAGCTACCGTACTAGTCCAAATGAATACAGTATCATGACCGATGCAGTGGTACCCCACTTAACAAACGTCATGTTGTGTTGTTTCTCCCCATTAGTGTCATTTTTTTCCTGTTTTGATGTGTTTTTGGTGTCTGTGTGTTTACTGGTGGTTAAAATTGAAGGTCTTCTCGTTGCAGGACGACTTTTCCGTGAGTGAAACTGCAAATTTTTTCCTTGTTTCTGTGAGGTGAACCCCAAGAAAAAAACATCATTCCCTGCTTTGCTGAATGTTTTACTAGTTTTCCCCCCATTAACAGTGCAGTGTCTTCATTTTTTTAGTAATTTTTTCGAGGCGACCTGGAACGGACTACACGATTTCCCATAGAAGTCTACAGGAAATTGTGTTTTGCACAACGAACTCCCCGGATAACGAACATGCCGCTGGAACGGATTGCGTTTGTTATGCGGGGTACCACTGTACTGTATTCTAGCAGCAGAGAGTTACATATGCAAAAATGCAGAACAGAACGTTCCCTTCGTCACGTGTGACCCTGAACCCAATGCTTCCATCAGAAGCGACCCTGAGAGATGAGCCATGTCCCATGCTGCAATCAGGGCTAGCTCAGATAAACACTTAGACGCAATGACGGGCTCTCCTTGAGCCATTTCCATAATCACTCACTGCAGAGAAGGCACAAGGAGCAATCAGACAAGGCCCTGCACCTGACACAAAATGCAACACTAATCACTGAGGTTAGGCCTATCTCTATCCTCTGAAAA
The DNA here is from genome assembly GCA_037974445.1 of Brycinus macrolepidotus. Lineage (NCBI taxonomy): Eukaryota > Metazoa > Chordata > Actinopteri > Characiformes > Alestidae > Brycinus > Brycinus macrolepidotus. The sequence continues at coordinate 1,298,959 of JBBPCZ010000007.1, forward strand.
GAACATGTGGGATTAATCACTGAGGTCCATCTCTTTCTTTGGGGAAGAACGTGCAGCTCTGATCACAGAGGTCCAGCTTCAGCCATGCTGAACAAGACAGGTCTTTACCCAGCCAGCAGGTGTCTCAACACAGGTGGGCCAAACAGTAGTGCAGTGCTGTATACTTATTTAGACTTCAATTATAGGGTTTTAAATGCACCTGGCTCGAATATTCAGGTGACTGTAGAAGACCTTGATTAGATCTAGTGTGGTAAATTATAGCTTTAGCCAGTCTCTGCTGGGGGTAGATTTTCAGCAGTTTTCACCCAACCCCCACCCCCGGCATACAGACACATCATTTTGACTATATATGTGTGTATGTGTGGTCATTTGAGGAAACTTGTCATATGTCATTGATATTTAATTCGCTGAAAAAAAAAAAAAAAAGTCTGAATGTCAAAAATGAGGTTTTAAAACATGTTGACCGTACTTTTTAGAATAATATACAGTTCAGTCAAATATGTACTTTTTCCACCTTTTTTCATATAGACTGTAGGTGAAAATACCAGATTGGATCCACATGACTATCATTTTTATTAATCTTTCATTACAAAAGAAGACCACTGAGTCATCAAATCATTAATAAGCAGTTGAAACAGTTGTCATACTTTGATGCAGGCTCACAATTTGGAAGATCTCAGATCTTGCTAGTTACTGAGTTTATCTTGTCTCTTTCTCAGGCAGAATGTTAAACTGTCAGCTTCATCAGGCCCTTATTAACATGCTACTACCATTAAAACACCAGATCTTACCGAATAGTGAGCCTGCATCAGTGTATGACAACTGTAATAACTTGTTTTTAACTGCTTATAAATTATTTATAAATTGTCTACAACCTACTGAACAACCTGATTGTAAATCATGATCCCTTTATAAGGGTAGTCTTATTGTAAAGTGGTACCAAAAATCTAAAAATGAAAATGTCTGCAACAGTAGTAGCAGATATCTCGAAGCCTGAATTTAGTTTGTACTTTTGTCCATTTTAATAGAAAACTGTGCAAACCTGATTTTTCACAGAATTGTTACTTTTAGACCATAAGGAGCTTTAGCTGAGCAGTGAACTCTATTAAGCTTTAGTTTTGATAAACACCACCTGTTCAAATTCCATAGTAACATCCGGACTCAGGTACACAGGTATTTGGCACTTATCCAGAAACCACCATGTCCAGCACCACCAAGGATAAAAAAAAAAAATCAAGAAAAAGTCTAGGAAAAAAAAAAAAAAAAAAAAAAGAACGAAAGAAAAATATAGTCAACTGCCAGTATCTACTTAAAAAAATTATTTGAAAATATTTTGATTTTAAACATCTATTGATCTAAGTGGGTCATTGTAAAAAATGTCAAATATCATCTTTCCATTTGAGAATTTTACAGAATATTTTAGGTGTGCTATATTTGTATTTATGGTGGCATTCATCTTTCTATTAAAAGAGCCAGCCAAGGTGATGGCTAGACATAATTTATTCCAAACATGCAATAACTATTTGTTTATCTAAGGTTAGTTGAATCAAGCAAAAAGAGTTAATGGGTTCTTTTGGTGGCTGTATTCATTTCTTGATTATTTATCTATTTTTTAATTATCATTGTCAAATTCTCATGGTAAATGGCAACATGAAGCAACCAGCATGGGGTAGTTGTCATGTCTGAGGGTTGCGGCCACTAGAGGCCGCCATAAGTTCAGTTTTGTTTGAGGCCTTGTGTTATGGCATCAGGCGTCTACAACCCACGTGTTAGTAGTGAGCACATTAGCTGGGTTGTTAGGCACCTGATGCCATGACCAGGTGGTGCTAGTTTAGTTAGAATTTAAAAGCACGGTTGTGACAAAACAACGGTGCGTGGTCACCGCCATAGTTACCAACATTGTCACCGACATATTCAGACGTAGACACATAGTTTAAGTTCAACCAGGGTTTGGCTTGGGCTCTTTCATGCAGGAGGAAAGGTCCTCCTGGAGCCTCTAAAGCAAGCCACTGTCCCTGCATGGTTTCCAGCATGTTCTAGGATAGTCCTATGTAACCTCTGTGTGTGTCTGCCAGCACAGGCGTGAGGTGTATTCTACAGCTGACCTCCACAGCGGTCCAGGGGATTTGCAGAACCAAGATCCACAGCCCCAACCATCATCCAGCTGAGTAGTTGGCACTCGGCTGTGCTCGTGTACGGGTTCGTATGTGTGTGTTTGCAGACGTGCTTAACCTCCATGTGTGTTTGTAAATAGTGCTGGGCTGGAAGGACGAGCCAAAGGGATCAACTCGGGGAGAGCTTCTTCAAGTGGAAGTGGAACCAAGGAAAGTTCCTAGTAGTACGGGTTCGTTCACGCAGGAAGACTGGATTTCCTGGGACCCTCTCTAGTTTCCTGTTGGGACTGCTAAGTTTGAGTTTGGAGCTCAGTGAGCTCATTTCCCCTGTGACTTTTTATTAAAGACTTTTTGTGTTCCTAAACTCTGGTTCTGCAATGCATCCTTTCAGGGAGCCTGACATGACAGTAGTCATGAAAAGGTGAAGTAGGAATGGAAAAAACAGAAATTCATTTCTAATCCCTGATTCTACATGAACAACAGGAGGATTAAACAGAAATGAACTTCATCCTCACTGTTAGTGAATTATCTTTGGATCTGGATCTTCCACCCGGATTTGGATCTTACAGCAGGACAATGGCCCAAGACATACATCAGAATCCACAGTGACCACAAAATCAAAGTTTTGACATTCTAGGCCTCTGACTTAAATCGGTAAGGTTAGTCCAAAGGACCCTGGAGGACCTGAAGAGATTCTGTGATGTTTCACATTGTGTGCTGTGGGATGTTAGTGATAATTCGGTCATACATGAACACACCACAGCATGAAATTCTTCCTCTGCATTTAACCCATTCACCAAGTGAAGCAGCGGGCAGCCAGGAACACGGTGCCTGGGGAGCAGTGTGTGGGGACGGTACCTTACTCAAGAGTACCTCAGAGGTGCCTAGCGGTCTTGGGAATCAAACCCACGACTTCCTGATCGCAGGGCGACCGCCCTAACCACTAGGCTACCAGCTGCCCAAAACTGATAAGCACAGATACTACACTTGATCTTAGCCAAAAGGCCGAGAAGCGATGTTCATGCATGACAAATGGCCGCTTTACATTTAAGTTCTTGTTTTTACATATTTTCAGTGTAATATTAAGGCAATTAACTATAAGAATACTGCAAATAATAATGAGTTAAATGAAGTAGATGGAGTAGATGAAATGGCTTAACTTGGATGTGTCTGTTTTTGTCCTGTACTAAGGTGTGAGCAGACTCTGTTGGGCCTTTGTCTGTATTGTGTTTGTAGCTTTGACACCAGCTGAATTTGAAACTGGCCAACGTGCCGTAGTGTGCACTACACAGAGAGCAGGGAGTCATTTAGAATTCCGCCAGCGCCTGGTCCCCAATATCCCCCGTTTTCAAGGCCTCATCTCTTTATCTTTGGGTGGTTTGTTACAATTTTAGGGGCCCGGCCAAAGATAAATGGCGGAAACGCCCTCATGAATGAATAACACCCACCACCCCTGCAGACGTGGGGCTACCGCCAGCCGTTAATAAACTGATTCATGGTATATTGCGCACTCGAGGGCAGTCACAGCCTTTTTATTTGCCCTATTTATGTTTGCCGTTATTTCTGAGAGTCAGCTGAACGGAGCCATCCAGAGGAGGAAGATAAATTACATTTTTCACACTCTGATCTCACACAGGTGAGCCTGCTTCACATGAGTGATTTTTATTTTCCGTTTCCTCCGCCGGCGCAGCGAGGAGAAGGACCCGAGGAGGTGACTTCAGATCAGCTATGGCGTGCAGCTCTTTTTGAATATGCAAGGTTGGAGTGTACCACCATGTCCATTAGGGCGAGCACTGAGCGCACTCACTGCAAAGAGAAAAATACAGAAGCAGAGAAAGTCAGGGCACAGACAATGTTCTAGATGGTGCTCCAGTGGCACTAGGATAAATTAAGTGACTTTTTTCTTTTAGTGGTAACTGAAATAGCCTGCTGGAAAAATGCTGAAAGAAGCATCTTGCTTTTGAGGCCCGTCTTCGCCCAAAATGCTTATCAGAAACCAGCGTTTTCCATTCCACTATATACATAAGGGAGATTATTGAGAAAAGAATGAAAGAAAAAGAGAAGAAACACTCCTCAGCAAACTAAGCAATGGCTTTTTTACATTTTTATATGCTCTGTTTGGAAAAAAGATGAGAACTAATTTAATTTCTATAAAAAACAGAAAATTTGCTGTGCCTCTATAAAAACATGAGTGCAAGAGAGGAGAAAGACCTATGCTTAAAATCCAGCAAACAGGTTCTCTCAATCATTATAAGACCTAAAAGCCTAAATGCTTATCTCTAATTGTGATCACACTTTATTTTGAGTGACCCATAGAAATTATTTAATTGCTGTCAAACCTTCTGATGAAGTTGATTATCGGCCTCAGAAAGGTTGGGTTTAGGTTTAGGCTTGAAGTCAAGGTTTGAGCTGGGTGAGGGCTAGGTTTAGGTTTGGAGTTAGGTTTACTAAAATGTATTACTCTCAATGTCCAGTGGCATTTAATAGATTTCATCTACAAAACATCTACAGGGACACTCAAAATAATTTGTTCCCAGTGTTTGAAGAACCTCCATATAATGAAACGTTGCTGGGAAGAACCTTTAAATTCAAGGTTCAAGGTTACTTTATTAACATCAGCAGCTGTGAACACGTATACAGCGTGATAAGATGTTTCTCCAAGGACTATGGTGTAACATATAGCAACATTCATAACAGAGACAATACAAAAAACACAATAAATAAACATAATGTACAGTAATGTATTGTAACAGTATAGTGTGAATGGGATGTAAACCTTCCAGAGTGACTAGTGTTGCACCATAAATATGATTACTGCACAGGAGGCAATTACAGCAGTTATCACAAACTGGTATAGCATGTTAACACTGACAATTTGTGACAAAAATTGGTTCTCTGAACAACCATCCTTTAAATGGTCCCCTTAATCTCTGTTTCATACATGGTCCTGTTGGGAATTAAGAATGAAAGTACTCAACATAAGAATGAAAGTGGTCTACATTACTTTTCATTACTTAATATAACGTAATAGTACTTAATTACTACTGCTTTTTCTAAAAGTGCAACAGTCTATTCATATGGTGGTTGTTTTCTTTCGACAGATTTTTTATTTAGATTTTATTTAGACTTATTTTATTTTATATTTTATTTTATATTGTTCTTGTGTCTCTGTGTCTTTGTGTGTTGTGGCAGTCATGACATAAACAATTTCCTCTGGGATCAATAAAGTATTCTTATTCTGATTCTGATTCTGACTGGCTGCAGATGTGTGGTCTCCAACCTTGCTTCCAGAAGAGTTCTCTTCCAACCCTGACTGAACACGTCTTCTACAGATCATCAACCCACTTAATTAGTTGGACCAAGTGGGTTAGATATTTGCTGGAGCTTAATTCTGCAGGAAGTTAGATCTTCAGGAACAAGGTCTGTCACCACTGGTGTTCATTTATAACACAATGGTGTCTTGAAGGGTTCTTAAACGATGCCATAGAAGCACCATTTGAGTAAATGGGAGTGTGAAGAACTTTTTCAAGACTTAAAGGCTCATTTAAACCTTCTTCAAACCATTACATTTTTTTTAGAAAACGGTTCTTCACAAGATGCATAAAATGAAAGACCTTTAATTAATTCTATAGCATCATGCATCTGACACTTTTTTTTTTTGTTATAAAAGTGCAGACTGTGCTGTGCTGAGTCATTTCAGTTGCTAGTTAGGCCATGGATCCATTTGTATGGAGGCTTGGCTGGCTTTCTCGTAGGAAGACAAATTATCTGTCCATCAGATGAGAGAAATGCATTTTAAGAGATCACATGCAAGCAGTAAAAATAGCTGAAGCAGTGTGGATTACCTTCTGGGCGAAGCACCGGGTAAGATCATTATCTCAGGAGGACAAATGCTAGATTTATTGCTTGGTTACGCTTAAGATACCTCTTTTTTGCTCTGTGAGCACAGGGTCTGAGGGTCAGACAGAAAAGCTGCCTTTTTGTGTAACTACACTCATCCATATGCTGCATCTACAGGACACAGTATGTTCTTATATGCTTGAGATTGTCACTAATTATCAGGTGACTGCGAGTGTACAAGGGCAAGCGTGACCCCACAATGTTTAGTGGCAATAAGGCACAATGCCAGTTTCCAAAGAAGCCTCAAGTTATCCTCTTCAGTTAATGTATTCAGGGCCAGATGTACGTACGACCTTAGACGTGTGCCTTGATGTGACCACAGAATGCACTTGTGTGCCTGAATTTAATAAGATTATAGATTAATACACAAACTGCGTTTAGCCCCACCCTCGAACTGCACATTCATGAGGTGCAGGGTTTAAAACATGCAGTTAAATAACGGAGTCGTCAAAAAAAAAAAAAAGATAATTAAAGCTCGGTGATGAAGAGAGAGCGGTGTTAATAAAAGCATTCTCCAGGGTGTATATCCATTTAGGGTAAGAAAACACAGTTTGTGAAACAACTTGCACATACAGTATATTCTGGCATATTCTGTGCCATCTTACACGCATACATATAAAGGGGGCATTTGGCTGACACATATCCTAAGAGTTTAAACAGTGTTATAATGAAAGAGTGCTTTGCATCAGAATATTTTTCATGCTCAGGCCTCTGTCTAACTACATCTCATGCCACAGTTAAAGGAAGCCTCTCAATATGTCTTATGAAACTAACTCAGTTTACACCTGCCGCTGTTAGCTGTTTAAACTTTAGTAAATTAAGTGGAATATGTAATCTCAGTTTCGCATTTTATCAACCACAAACCAAAAACCGAAAAAACTTGTGCACTGGTTTCGTTCAAAATGCTCAGAATGCGTGAGATTTGTTCCTGAAACTTGTGCAAAAGGTTTGTATAGCAGACCCACAAATAGTGTTATTCACAAACGATGTGAGTGACACTGGAAAAAATAACTGTCGGTACTGACGGTACTGAAGCGTGGGCTGATCCGTAACCTGAGGGTCCTGCAGATTGACCTGCGGGTCGGGCAGGATTGGATCAGACAATTTTGTGGGTCAAAAAGTGACACAGCAGCATTCAGTTACAGTTATGAATAAAAAAACACTGTGGGTCGGGTCTTATCTAGTCGCTGATTTACTAATTTTTGTGGGTCGGGCTCTCATAATGGGGTGGGTGCCAGTCATAAAACCCCTGAGCCATGCTTCACTACTGTGCAGCATTTTCCCCGTCTTTTATTTTGTTATATCCATGTCCTCCCCCTTAATATTCAGGTTAAGAGCCACTTGAATTTGTTGTCAAGGTCTAGAAAGTAGTTGCTGCATTTGCAAGTATTAGGCTACTTAAGCTTTAGATTTGATCAAACTGGAGTGGAATGAAATTCCATCCATTTCAGCTACTTTAGCAAACCTGCTGCACCTTTTTCACATTTCTGAAGGGCAAAAATAATGACTTTAGATCCTGAATGCATTTTCCACTCTCTCCTAGTGGGGAGAAAAGAGACTTTTGGCTCATTAAATGTCACTTCCACACTGCATGTGAAAAGGAAATAAGCAAGAGGGTAAGAAGACAAAATATTGTGAAAACAAAAACTGCACTGGTAAATATCAGGTGAATAATTAGGTCTTTCCAGTGACTCCCCTTTGTTTTGTAAAATAAATGGAGAGGCTCTGAGATGCTTTTTCAGGCAACATATTCCAAACTCTGCTTCTGCAGCGAAGTCCTGGGTGCTTGAGTCCATAATAACCTTCTCCAGCGCATGAGAAAATGTGCAATTATCTCTGACCTTTAAATGTCCAGGTTTGACCCGCACAATTACCAAATTCATGTTGGCACCATAAGCCTTAGTCGCAGGAACATTTGACAAAGAATCACATGTGACCACATTTGGAACACCATTTCAGCACCTTACAAATTGGAGCAGGCAATAAATAAATAAATGAATGCATACATACACACACACACACACACACACACACACACACACACACAAACATAATATTTTGTATAGTATTAAATTGAAAAGTTTTTATTCTATAGGTTATGCTGCTTCTACTTTTTTATTTTGTTCTGTCAACTTTAATAATGTAATGTACAGGCAAGTGGACAGGACAGTAATATGTTTATCTGCTAAAACACAAAGCCCAAAGTATTTTATGAGTGGAAATATTACCTGAAATTCACGTTATCTGTTAGGGACCATGAAATACAGGTTTGTAAACCAGACTGGGTAGGTTTTGATCACCGCTGACTTTGATAAGTACGTTTGATTGATTTGCAAAATAATCAGTCGCAGGACAATTAATGCAATCTATCTGCAACAAAATAAACATATTAAATAAAACCTCCCCCCGAAATCTCCGTTATAATATTACAATTTATACATGTGTATTTACCACCAGGGTGAGCTATATTTCAAATCTAAAAACCTTTTCATTTCATTCTCGTCATAACCACTGGAGAAGCACCAGTACGTAGCACAGAGTGAAATTTACAGAAGTACAACAAAAACTCTTCTGCAGTGCACACACCTCAGACAGCTTCTGATGTAAGCTCCTGTTAGGAGGCCACTAGCAAAACACTTTTAATGGTACCCAGAAAACTTTTATATTGTTTGGTTTTCACCATGGAAATGATGACTAGTCAGCCACTTTTTAGAGAGTCTTGTTGACTAATGAAAATGAATGACTGTGAAAACCCTACACTAAGATGATGCTCTATGATTTCTGCATTTTCTATGGGATTCCTATGATAAAGCTTGTGAACATGAAATGCTGTTCTTTTGAGATTAACCACATACATTTTGGGTTTGTAAGAGACACTATGTTTTATTTGAAGCTTTTAATAGACTAGTTTTATAGACATATTTTATTTCATATGTACCAGTTTTAAAGTAAATCTTTCTACAAACAAAGGATACAGACTTGCTGCTGTTTTCCATTTCTATTAACTGGGGAAAAAAAAACTCTGGACAGGCTATCATGCATGTATCTAGAACTTCCAGAAGCCTTATACTAATGTGCTCCCCTGCCCCGTCGTGAAGTGAGTCCTTTCTATTGGAAATCAAAATGTGATTGGCTGATTCCTTTGCTACCTCCTAATTATGCTGGTAGTTAACAAACCTGTTTGACTTAACTTGCCACTCGCCACAGATCGATTGCCGTCTGGCTCAGAACAATGTATGCTGGTTAGATGTTTTCGTCCAGCCTGCATCAGCAACATAGGTGGATCACATTAACACAGGCCATCTTAATCTCAGGGAAGCAAAGCATTTGTGTACATATCATAATGTATTTCATATTGAGAATTTTCTGTAGAGTTTTTAATTGAATTACTTTGACTTTAGGGTGTCTCTGTGTGTCTGTGCAGTCGTAACATAAGCAATTTCCTCTGCAATAAATAAAGTTTTTTTTATTCTGATTCTGAATTAAGCAAGCTAAGAGAAGGCCTGTTGATGACCAAACTTAAACCAGATTGTTCAAAAGCTCCACCAACAGTCATGTATGCAAACAGTATACAGGAAATGGAATCTCTTAAAATAAATTATTCTTCAAAAAATATTTCCGATATGCGCAGTGTGAAGTACTGCCGTTTGAGCTGTTTGGTTCTCTTATCAGCTCCTCCCCAACTGTAACTGGTGACCCTTGCAGACCATCTCTGCAAAGCTTTCTGTCCAGCTTCTGAAGGCGTAACCAACAGGATGGCTAGCTTGGCTGTATCTATGTAGATACCAAAACAAAACATCTGACTGAACAATTTTCCAATCAAAATGTAACAATGAAGATAAAATAGGTGCATTACTAAAATGCAGTTAAAATGCAGCAAACAATGATTAAATTAATTAAAAATCAACAGTTCCTAGAGCTCCTCAGCCAGCATATTATTCCAGTGAGGAACACTTAACACATAAAGTGTCTAAAAACACACAATTCCTCACATGTGAAATTCAGGTGATTAGGGAATGTAAATCTACATCGAGAGTAAACAACACACTTAGTGTGTTTAAAGAACCCAGTCCTTAGGGGCCATTATGTGCATGAACATTCAGCTAAATCAATGAAGTTATGATTTACTGTAATTTAAAGTCTCAGAGTTAAAAAAAATAATAATAAAAAATAAAAAAATAAAAATAAAAAGTTACTATGATCAGCATTATACATTAGGACCTCTGATATATTTCATAAAATTGATGGGCTATGATAATTATATTAGATCTTAAACTTTTTGTTGTGTACCTAAAAATTGCCAGAGCAAGGAAAAATGAATGCTACCACGAAAACCAGACAGATGTGTTTGCTTGAAAGCCTCTACTTTTCCTTATTTATTTTCTTATTTTATTTCACTCAGTCTCTTAACTCACATTTATACACACTCGCTTCTCTGGCTTACCTGGCATGATCAGGAAGGTGGTTCACCTAGGGTGAGGCTCAGCCATTGCACTCCAGTTGTGCTGGCCCCTGTGAATTCTGGTCAGCTGGGTGGCCTAGTGGTTAGGGTGTTGCCCTTGCAATCAGAAGGTCCTGGTTTCAATTCCCAACTACTAGTGTCATCACTGAGGTACTCTTGAACAAGGTACCATCCCCACACACTGCTCCCTGGGTGCCCCTCGTTGGCGGCAGCCCCCTGCTTCACTTGGTGAATGGGTTAAATGCAGAGAAAGAATTTCAGATTGTTCACACTGTGTGCTGTGGTGTGTTCACGCATGACTATAAACAGCCACTTTACTTTACTTAATCAGCCCACAGCTGCATTCAGCAAATTCTGTAGGCATTTACTCAAGTGTCTGAGCGCAATTCTCACTGTCTGCATATCTGAAGGAAAATATGAAGGAAAATAAGACCTGGAAATGAAGGAATGGGTGCTCCTCTTTCTCTCTGTGTACACAATACTCCAGTTTGAGCTCATCCTGTGTCAAGGCCAGATGCTCAAAGCCTCCCCTCAAGTCCTTGATCTGTTTTTTTCCCTGTTTTTTTTTTTTTTTGGCTATTCAATCCTGCAGCTCTCAATTTTACCAAATCAGGAGTGTCTTGAGGGCTATAACTTGGCAGAATCTCCAGTGTTTTTTTTTTTTTTTTTTTTAAAGCCAATTGGAATCTCCTAACATTTACATCATTAGTCTTCAAAGTCTTCAACTGTGTGAACTACAAAACTGAATTTTAAGCTGGTCACAGTTTTAAGCCCTCTTGGAGGAATTGAAATCATTGATGGCATGGAGACTCTACAGAATATGTCATATATATATATATATATATATATATATATATTTTAACTCCTGCAAGACTGTGTTGGGTGGCTGATGCCTGTGTGGAATAATCCTATTCCTCATTCAACACGATCAAATCTCTTACCTGCAGATACAACCTCCCTCACCGCCATCATGGACTTGACATCACATGGCACTTTTCCACTGGCACAAGAAACCAAGCCATACTGCCAACAAATGTTTTTCCATTACAACTAAAGCTACCCGAACCCGAGCCGAACCTGAGCTGCTCGACGGCAGGGCTAAAAGCAGGTCCCAGCTGAGCTGACTGCACCACTGCTTTCTGGTTGGTTGAAATGTCATCACAACATGGAAAGAGGCCTATTTTTTATTTATTTATTTTTTTTACTGTCTGCACAAAAAACAGTAATGAAGAAACACACTAACAACTGGGAAGTCGTCAAAGTACAAGTAGTGGATGACAATAGCCTAGTGGGTAAAACACTTGCCTGTGAACCCGATGACCACAAAGTTGCAGGTTTAAACCCCCACCTTTCTACCATTGTGTCCTTGAACAAGATGTTTAACCCTTAGTTGCTGAAGGGGAACTGTTCCTGTAACGAATGATTGTAAGTCGCTCTGGATAAGACAGACAGTCAGTCAAATGCCCCCTTTATAAGCACCACTGTCTGTTTGAGCAAAAGATAAATTTCAGTGGTAGTTTTCTATGACGTTAACAAATTTATCTTTAACACTGTGAGAAACGTGAAGGTGTACCAGGACATCACAAGTTAGCTGGGAGAGGTTGCACAGCTAAAGAATACCAAGAAAAAAAAAAAAAAAACTTAAACGAGACTAAAAATATGAACTTTCCACTGGTTCGACTCAATGGACGTGGATTTGGGACGATGTCCGTTCAGAAACTGTGGAGAGAATTGCACTGCTGATGGATCAGGAGCTCCAATAACTGGGCTGAGATACACTGGAAAAATCAAAGCTTGCTGAAAGTTCTGTGCCATTGCAATACAGTTTAGGTACAACACGGTTCCTGTATGCCAATGAAAAAGTGCCTATAGAATACTTCCTTAAAGTGATTGTCATCAAGTGCTCAGAGACTATGATTGTCACGTGTGTCATCCTAAGACAATCATTACCACCATGCACTGTTCTGAGATCATCATTGTGTGTGTTGATTGTGTAGTCTCAGATCATGTGTGTCATCGTGGGACCATCATCATTCACTATGCATGTTAGTTTGAAACCATCATTATGTATGTTAACCTAAGACCATCATCATGGGTAGTGTTTGAGACTACCATCATACGTTTGTTCTGAGACCATCATTATGGGTGTTCCTGAGTCGACAAACATGACACAACGGTGGGATTGGTAAAGTCAGTACATACCAAAACACACTTTACCACTAGAAAGCTGGTTTACAAATGTACCGTGGTAAGCATTATTGCAGATGTGTGGATGGTTGTGGAGGCTGGATATATAAACATATGCTTCTGATAAGTCTGTATCAGCATGATTGGACAACCTTTACAAGTATAACCACTTAGCTATAACTCCATGTTACTAAATCAAGTACATGCATAGTTCTTTGCCATGTAAACAGGTGAATATATAACGTGTGTGTAAAAGGGTGGTCTAAACATGGACGCACAACAACAGGTACACAAGTACCTGTTGTTCTTTTCTACAAGAACTGTGTTTGTGTACTTGTTACACAAATGTTTTGGAGTTTATGAATGTGATGACATCCAACTCGTGATCAGTCTATGATCAGTCCCAGCGGCTGAGGTGAATCAGATAAGGGAGCTTGTGGATATTAGAAGTTATTCATAGATGGGGAAAATCATCCATTGAAGGCACTCAAAATACATCAAGCTTGAATAGAAGCTGCAGTGATGACAAAGCTAAGAAACCATGTCCACTATTTCCAAACAGAGTAAATAAAAAGAGAAAAGATTAACAATTTGATGAGGCAGAAAAAAATACCATGATAAAGGAAAAATTAATAAAACACGCAAAATAAGAGAAATAAAGAATGAGGCAAAGACAACTGAAGCTTGTTAAAAAAAAGATTGTAATAACAGAAAACATGGATAAAGAACAAATGGATGATGCCAGTTACAGTACGTCGTATTTAATGCTGTAATGACTATAATAAAGATGTGAATTGCTTCCATTTGTATCAAGAATGTTAAATCAAAATCAAACCCTTTGGAAAAAACATTATTAAACAGCTTACATGTTGCATTATTGTAAGATGGAACTGCTTTAGATAGTCCTCAACAAAAGAAAGACAAACTGCATTAAGACTGGGCCAAAACTACACATTTTAAAGCAAAGTCAGAATCTGGGCCTGCTTCAGTAATTGCGATTTCTTGAAGTAAAACACATTCCAGGATCAGTTGCCATTTGATGTCATGTGCCTGGAACTCTTTCCCAAGCCACCTAGATACACCAAAGAGTTCCATTATTATTCATTTAAAAATTGACTTTACTTCTATATGTCTTGACACCACTTACCAAGTTGTGGCCATGACTTAATTATCTTGTTCTCATGACTTACATGTCATGGCAAACATATCACGAATTAGTAACCAATTCAAACGACGCTAAGCTGTGGCCATGCATGATCCTTAGTAAGTTCATTTTAATTAAGAAAGGATGTCACCAGGAGATCTTCCCTTCAAAATCAAATAATTAATGAATGCTAGCAAAGACCAGGTAGAGTAATTCTGTTTGCATAAACGCTAACAGGCCTGCATTAAGCTTCATTCATTATTAGCAATAAGATTATTTCTGGGATGAATTTTCCTCTCCTGTCGTGTTCGGGTCAAATCTGACCGATTTACAACTTAAAACACTCATAAAAATTGTGTTTTACATCTGATCCCCTCAAGGCCTTATGAGATCCTCCACACTATGCACTTGAACATATAAAAGTGATGATCACCTCTTTCACTGAATTTT
>JBBPCZ010000007.1:1314694-1333957 GCA_037974445.1 Brycinus macrolepidotus
GATCACCGCCTGATCATCTGGAATCATCTGCTCCTGTTTCTTCACTGGTTCAGGACTTCAGTTAGATGTGCTTTGTTATGCCTGAATGATTCATACATAGGTCACTGTGTGTCTTAACAAACAAAAAACAGGTAAATGGTCTGATTTAGGGACTGGAGAGAGTCAAATGCGAGCCCTAAATCTGAAAGTCCTTCAGGAAGCCTGGAGAACTGTTCCTCAAGACTATAGTAAAAATACAAGAAAGGTTCAAGGCGTGGCTCAAGACTTTTGCACAGTACTGTATGTATGCATGTGCGTGTATGCGTGTACAGGAGTGTATATTTTATTTACCTATGTGCATGTGGGTATGGAATTCCGCACAGACCTTTTGTGACCGTCCATTGAAATCATTTTTCTCTATGCAGTAGTAAAAGCCACAAAAGACACAAACCAAAAACAAACAGAGACGAACAAAAACAAAAGGGAACAACACAGAATACACACACACATGCACATACACAGAAATCAGACACTTCCCTAGAAAATAAAGGACATTAAGGGTCAACGAAAGACACTGCAATATAACGCGTGCCATTTGTGGTGGGTAGTCCTTCATGGAGATGGGTTAGCCTTCCTGGATGCATGAAACTCCAGCCTTTCCTTGGAGACTCTATAGAGCAGTTATACCTGTGGAATCGACAGCCTCCACCCTAGAAAAACATTAAAAACATTACTTACACAGAAAAAAACTAATTAATCCATATGTAGAGCACATACACCAATTAGCCATAACATTAAAACCACTCGGCTAATATTGTACCTCTCTGATCAGATCTTTTGAGTCCTGTAAGTTGTGCCTCTATGATTTGGAGAAATTTGTCCAGCACATTCCGCAGATGTTCGATCAATTTAAGATTTGGGGAATCTGGAGGCCAAGTCAACATCTTCTATGTTCTTAAAGCATTTCTGAACAATGACAGGTTGAATTAGGTTGAGGTAGGTTGTCCATGCACATGAATGCAGGACCCAAGATTTCCCAGCAGATCACTGCCCAGACCATCACACTTCCACTGTCTGATTTGATTGCCAATACATCTGTGGGATTGAATCAGACAAGCTAGCCTTTGTTCCCTATGTGTATCATTGCCCTGCCGGTGGTTCACCATTTGTCCTTCTTTGGGTCACTTTTGGTAAATACTGACCACTGCATACAGGGAACACCTCACAAGACCTGATGTTTTGGAGACACTCTTGCTGCCTAATATATCCCATCCCTTGACAGGTGCCATTATGACAAGATCAATCAATGCTCTTCACTTCACCTGTTAGTGGTTTTGATGTTGTGGCTGGTTGGTGTCTAAGGTATTATCTACCACTGACCACTGAAATGATCATTTTCCATTAGAAACAAAAATAGACATTAAGATTGTTACTACTTTGATTTTGCTACAACTTGCCTGAAAATCTATGCCTTTTTGATTCAGTGCAATGTTGATGGTAAACGTGGAGGAGTCGTGGTGAGGCCTCAGGTAGGCCTGCCTGGAAGGAGTGTACTTCACCACAAAGTTCATGACAGCGTAGCCCTGTAACACAGAAAAAAAGCAACATCAAAGCCTGACACTTAAAGTCTCTCATGGCCATTAGACCTGCTGTTGCTTTGAGAGTGAACCGTGTCTGTGTGAGCTCTGGAGGAATTCTCCATTCACGGTCACATTCCACAAAGGACAAGTTCCTGTGTAAACAGCAGCTCCGACAGCCGTCTTTATTTGTTCCTTTTCGAAATGTACTGTTTTCTTAATGCATGATTCCGAAATAACAGCAGGCTAGTTGTGCTTACTGTTGCCCACATTCCATGAGTCACATCAAGCAAAGACCTTATAGAGCTCCAACAAGAATACAGGGCACAGAAGAGAGAAAGTTAGAGTGGGGTTTATAGCTGCTAAATCTGTAAGACCAGCCTTTTAAACCCACTGCAGCAGCACAGACAAGATTTCACCAAGCACAATGCTCCATTGCTTTTACTAGCAGACTTGGCCACAGAGCCTTCCAGAGCCTAGCCCAAAAAAGGCCCAGGCCTACCTTGGTGTAATATCCGGAGAAAACCTTCAGCGTGACGGGCGAGATGAACTCTCGAATGAAGTGCAGCCACTCTTTGTCATAATTGATCTGTGTCATGTGGATATCATCAGTGGGGACACTTTCATAGCCTCCAGAAATGCGTTTGTCCTGAGGAGGGAAAACACAATCTTTCAAGTCCTTGAGAGCATGTGTGAATACATCCTATCAGTTGCAACTCTAACCCAACCATACCTATTCATCCGAGCTAACTGAGGTTTCTGAGAAATTATAACCCTCATTAGTTCTCACTCATAATTCACTGAAATAAATTGAGAAGGTCTGTTAACCCCTTAATTAGCCAGGATCTGTCAGTAGAACCAAACTTCTGTTACACTATTACAAGTGTATTACTATTACAGTTGTAGTCCATCTCATTACTAAATAACATGTCTCAGGATGTAACGAACCTGGGCTTTAAAAGGTCAGTTAATATTGTTATCATTGCGCACACAGTTTTGTTTTGCAGAAATAAAAAAGTAGTAGAAATAGTAAATAGAATAGAATTTAATTTGAACAGCAACAGGAAAATGACAATATTTACTCTAGATTTCTAAGAGCAGGCCATGAAGGAATGGTAGACATGTCATGTTATATTTGGTATCAAAATTTTGTGCCTTTAATTCAGCTGTGGTGCTATATGGCTGCAACTGGCAACAAACACTACAGGTCAACAGTCACCCATTTTTTTCCCCCATAAATACTTTACCAATACACACTTGTGGATGTGGTTTAGGACACTTTATGACTGTGAGCTGTATAAATGAATCAGACGCCACTTCACACGCATTCAAGCATACAGGATACGGATGCTATGTTGATATCTGTTGTTTCTAATTGATATATTTTATTTTATATATAGTATGTTGAGAGATGTTTTGGGGGCATACTTATGGAAAATATTTGGATTTGCATCGGAGGCTAAGATTGCTAATAAATACAAAGAAGCTAAATTTGAACACCAAACACATCTTGACTGATCAATTGCTGAGTGGAAAATATGTACATCTTATTGCTCTAAATTTAACTTGTAACCTTGTATTTAGAATGCAGCAACACTTATTTATTGTGCTGAATAATGTCTCAGATAAAAGCAGGACTTGTTCCAGCAAGTGATCCTGTTACTCTCACCTCATTCACCCATGCATGCACTAATATATAATATAAAGACTTCCTTTAGTTTACCAAGAACTATGAGTGTTACTCAGAGCTGATGTAGATTCTCACAGTCTGTCTGAACAATATATTTCAAAGATGATAGCCTTAACCGACCTCATGACTTCCACCGGACCATGACCCAAAGTTCTCCATCTCCTCCACGAGCTCATCACAAGCCTGCTCAGACAGCACGGGGAACCAGAAGACATCTGGACATGGCTGCACACACACACACACACACACACAGAGTGAGGCAATGCACATCAGCACCAGTCCAGACAGCTGGGCACGGTTGAACACAATGTACAGTTCTAGGAAAACAAAACAGTCTAGAAAGATTTTTCACTCAAAAACTGTTGTGACTTGTTTCTTAAAAGATCCCTCAGCGTAAGAGAAATAGATATGGCTATAAGTTTAGTGGAAACACCTGAGAACAAATAGCTGATGGTTATCTAGCAGCCCTGATAGCTCTTTCTGCCATGCCTCTACCTGTTCCAGATAGTTCGCTGTGAAGATCTGTGTGTAGTTGGGATGAATATACTTCTCCTTCCAATCCTGTAGAAAAAAAGGGATTAGTGATGAACCAGGTTTGTCTGTTTAAACACCCTGCATACCGAGCCAAGCTTAGCCTGACTAAACACACTGTTTATCAGTCACTGAGAGCGAGGTCATTGAGAAGTCACCAAAAGAAGCCTTATATTTGACTAAAACATATAATGCATATTATTTGTGTATCTAGTTTTTAGCCTTCAGTGTTGTCTCTAAGTAAAGAATTTATGATGAGTGCTTACTCACCACTGGGTTCTCAAATATCTGCCATAAGTCACTGTTGAGCCGGGAGGTGTTGTAGTTGGCTGTAGAAATAAGCCTTCCAAACTCATGACGGTTTGTAACGTACATGAAAACGCCCTGTAGCATACCGAAACAAAATGTAAGACTCGATAATACATAAATGAATAATCAAAAGTAAGCAGCAAAAATAACATTTAAGCTGAAAACAACTCAGTTTCTATCGCATTTAACTAAAGCAGAGTCAACCCCTTAAAACTCCAGGCTTATTAAGTCCTGAGGCTTAGTTTTCCTTGTAGTTACTGAATAATATGTCTGAGTCATGCTTATGTTATAAAAGTGTATAAAAACCTTGGATTTAGGTGCTTAATAGTAAAAAGTAACAGCTCTGGTCAAAAGAAAATACACCTGCAAACAACCTGTGATTACTATAAAATACTGTCTGTGCTGATTAATCTGCACTTATTTCTGGAGGGGGAAGGGAGCAGGGAGGGGGCAGGAACACAGCTTGGTGCTGCGTTTGAAGGAGGGGACAGAGTGAAGTCCAGGAATCGTGATTCCTTTCCACTACAAAGCAGACAGTAAGGGACCTGGCATTTGGGCTTGTAAGACACTTTCTCAGTCTACGCTTCACCCGCTTTGCTGAGCTTAAACAATGCAGCGCAACACAAACGTTATCAGCACTGAAGTTGATTGTTTTTGCAGGTGTTACGGCCTAAACTGAGAAAGGTCAAGGAGTTTGGGGAGGAATAAGCTTTATGTTACTGGTGTGTTTAGGGATGTGGCCCTTGGAAGAAGCAGTCACTGGGAAGAACCCTGGAAGACAGTTGAACGTTATTGATTCCTTGTCTTCGCTGGACTTTGTTTTGAGGGAGGGGAGCAAATTTATGGACTACTGCAGATAACCTATGACCGAAAACTGGTGCTTTCTTCTCATAGTTATTACAAAAAAAGCTGTTTTAACCCTTCAGCTAGCAGCATCACTTTTACAAAGGGCTTTGGCAGAGATTCAGAATACATCTATCTGGCGGAGACAGATCAGATTGCATTCAAAAACGATCTCAGCATTAAATCAAACATTCAGTATGTCCACAAATACATGCAAATAAAAATCTAATCGTGTTATGCATTCTTCTGGGGATAACAAAGTAGCATTTAGTTCATTGGTCATGCATGTTGATAGGTCTCCTAAATTTAGCAGATTTAGCACTGTTATAGTATATGCAATCTGATATATAATGTCAATAGGTTATACAATATAGGGATAACACATAAGGCATGATCACTATACTAAATAGACATCACGGGTTAGTTTGAGTCAATCCTGAACTGGGTCACTTGTGAACCGCTTGGAAAAGTGATGCTTCTGTATGTAACAGCAAATAACATATTTGTGTTCATTAAAGAATGGAAATTATACAGAGTAGTCAAAAAATGCAAAATAAACCTTTGGGGGCCTGAGCATATGGAATGATTCCGGAGAAGGAGAGTCTTTTTCTCTCTGTATTGTCTAAAATGAAGGAAAAGCACCATGTAAATTCCAGTTTTACTTCAAAACAAGAGAGTGACAGGGAAAATGTAGTACGTAGATGCCAAATACTCGAGTGCGTTGTCCTTTCAGCAGAGAGGGGGTGATCGTGCGGGACAGAGCAAGATTGGACCGTAAAGAATTAGAAGGGCTGGGTTTCTTTCACATGCTGTGAGGGGAAAACATCTGTGTAAAGCTCCACACTCTGCTAAGCTTAGAGTGGAAGAGCTCATGATAAGCATGCTGAACATTTACATGTAAATATTTGGGGAGCAGTTCCAAATCCAGTCCTTGAAAATTTGCACCTGGTCCACATTTTTTCCTCAGCACTTGGCAGTGATCAAATTGTTAAAAGGACAAACAGTGTCACTGATGTGAAGAGATTACGAAACAAAAGTTAATTCTTACAGAGAATTTGTAGTCTGTTAAAAGTAATTAAATAACAAGCCAGTTCAGTGAGGTGCTTCGCATCTAAAAAGATTTACAGGTGTTGGTGATGCCATCGTCCATAGAAAGGCATGCAGTTCTATAAAACTACTAGGGCTGTGCGATATGGGTATAAAATGTGATGTTCAAAACGTTGTGATAAGTGATAAATCTCTGACTAGGTGCACAACAAATACACACCTTTTTGGCTGTGTAATTAAATCTAGCCAACCTTTCACTTAAGTAAATATAAAATTTGATTAATCTTATAGCCCTAGTTACATTACATTCATTTGGCAGACACTTTTATCCAAAGCAACTTACAGTTTGAGGAAAACTTTAAGTTTCAGTAGTAACCACCACCGTTGCCCCAACAGTAACTTGCTGGTTTGAAATGAGGAACTCCCAGTAATGGAAATGGCAACGGAGGTAAAATATCCATAATATCTGTAATCTGAAGTGATGTGGCTTTGGGATTTGGGAGCTGCAACGAAAAAATGGACAGGCCGCTAATCTTTAGGGACTGAATTGGAAAGCCTTGAGTTAAGGGACAAGTGTGGGCCATGTGGGAGAACAAAGAAAGCCAGCCAGACATTTCCATTCTCAAAGGTCAAAGGTAAAGTGTGGAGAGGAGAGGATGACGGTACAAATGGAGAGAAAAGACACTGAACACACAACAGATGCTAACATGAACATAGCCATCATGCCTTGGACACAAACAGTACACTGAGACACATACTTGCCAGTTGTCTCTTTGTCACAGAAGTGCAGCAGATTTAAAAGGCATTAAAAGCATGACATTTAACAAACTGTGTGTAAAATTAAGGGGCTTTCAATAGAAATATAGAGGCCGCTTTTTCAAAGTAAGTTACAAATTGCCTCCAAAAGTGCTTAAATCTTAGTACATACTGTCAATACACATGCAATACACTAAATGTAAAGTTACAAAATATATTAAATATTGGTTCATTAATGGAATACCAAGTTTGCATAACTTATAAAATATGAAAAATGAAAAAACCTGCAGTTTTCATTGGAAAATAGTGGGTTGTCCCCTTATGCAAAGGTAGTCGATCTTCCAAAATATTGAATTACTTATGTTTGCCACTTTATTAGTGCTCTGGAGCTAATGCGGGTAACAAAAAATAAAAATTTAAACCTTATTTATGCCTTAATCATCACACACTTGCCTCAGACTGTTGAAATATTAAGCAGTCCAAAAAAGATTTGGTGGTTTATGTGGTTGCCCTGACTGTGTGTTATACTGTCACTACTAAAGTTCACAGCATGGCTAAAAATGGTAGTAGCAATCACCTTACATTTTTGACCACCATGAATTTTGTCCAACTTTTACTTTCTTCGACTACATGCAGATCTGAGGCAAATGTGTGATGATTTAGGCCTGCAGGTACAATCTTCCTTTACTTGTTTGCTACATTCGTCTCATAGCTCCTGTGCAAAACTAAAGACGTAAAAATTTGGCAGAAAACATATCTTAAATCGACTTTTAGGATAAGGGAAATATATCTGACTCCTTGTTGACCTATCTCTAAGACATATGTGATCTAAACAGCCCCATCTCTCATTAAAATGCTTTTAAGATTCTGTAAGCTAAGTCTTGTCTTTACAGCATGCTAACATGAGCTTGTGTGCTATCAGTCTCACCAGCTCCCTGGTCTTTCTGCACAAAGCCATGTCTGGATCCAGCTTCTCCAGGACAAACATGTTCCTCTCTTTCAGCTCGTTCCTCAATGCCTCGCCTTTTACAAGGTAAGTGTGGGCCATGTACGGAATGTTCCACACACCCCTGTTGGAAAGAAAATGAAGACGAAATGGAACATTTCGGGACCAATATATTTTATATTGTTTCATCATCTTGCCTTTCTATTTGAATCTTGAATCTTGAAAAGACTATAAGATTTACTGTCACATATACAGTGTACATTCTTACTTGAATTCTTTCTTGCAGACTGTAACAGGCAATAGACAATTCAATCTATAACGCGACTTGCCATCTGTATTAGTCCATGGTGTTATACTGAGAAACATGTGTTATCTATTTCACCATTTTTGTCTGTGGTGAGATCCCATGATATAATCACCAATTATCATCTTTTCAACATGTTGACAATTGCGCAAGCTGCTTGCCAAATTTGCAAACAGGAGAACTGTTTGGATCCCGTGAGTTTGATTCAGTCCAACAGGAAATATGTCACAGTTCATGCAGTTTCTAATCAAAGAACGATAATGTGACCACAGCTCTGTGGTGTAGGTCATAAAATATAGGCCTTTCTCAGTCTTTACAAGTGCCCTTTGAGTGTTGCCAGCACACTTACACTCGCTTTCCTTGCACAATCTCAATGTAGTCTTCAGATCGAGCGTAGTAGCCGTCCAAGCTCAGTGCTCCCCAAAAGTTGGACCACAGTTTGCCATGCCGAGTGACAACAGGGCCAATTATTTTCCTGAGGTAACATAAGCAGAAGGGCAGTAAAAGTGCATTTGTCAGATGTGACATTTTCGGAACAAGCAGTCAAGCAAAATCGGTGTGCTTTACAAGCCTGATTTCACACTGCCTCAGTTAACAAATACTGAAATCAGTCACCAAGTAAATATTCAAGCTTTAAGTTTAAAGCAACCACATTCAACCCTTTTTTTGTATTGCATAACATTTGTGTGGGTTTATGTCCTAAAAATGTTAATAACTGAAAGCTAGTTAATTATTTATTATCATTCTTAGCGACATTAGAATTTGGAGGTGAAGCATTCATTCAAAATTACTACATTTTAGACTCACCCCCAACATCAGTGTAAAATACAGTATTTAATATTTATTCAGTATATAAAAAATAAAATAAGTGTAAGACATGCTTGTTTATGGTTTTTGATAGTAGTACGGGAGAGAGGCACATGTTTATTTTCAGAATTCAACCGCTGCTCATTGTAATTTGCAATTAAAGACGCTTGTTTAATACAATATTGACAGAAGAAGCCTGGTCCTCAAGTCCTTCTCCAGTACAGGCTGCTAGCAACTATAAAGAATGCTACCGTGAGGGAAACATGTCATTGAAAATACATTACAGAAAATTATAGGGGCCCTCGACAATGTGCATGCGAGACAATAAAAGCCCGCATTTCTAAGGTTACGATTTACATTTTCGTCCCACAGTCCGATGCCAACAGAGAGAATTCCCACAGCTTCTTTAAAAATATCTGAGAAGAATTTTCTCTAAAGCACTGCCTAAATATTGACATGATCAGAGCAGTCTCATCCACATTTGCTCATCAAGGCAGCTGGTTCAAAGTTTGCTTTTTGGCTAACTGCAAAGTGGCATTCCAGCACTCAGAAGAGCCTTTTCCAAATGCCAATGGAAAACAGGAAGTCGCCTGGGCTAATTTTATCACAGAGGGAGTTTCGGTTCAGTAGGCATCAGCATTCCCATGGTTTGAGCACTTGGGTGATTGCTGTCCCTCACTGGACATGAAAAGAGCATCTGTGAAAATTCTCTGTACTGACGACAAGCTTGGCAGCTCATTGGCATTACCTGTTCTGCTCCATGAGGAGCTTCAAGGTCTGCTTGTTGGTGAGCATGACGTCTGCATCGATGCTGAAGTAGTAGTCACACTCCATATCTCTCCGACACAGGTCCCTGCTCAGCAAAAGCACAGAGAAACAAGAATCAAGCAGTTTTTGCTGTGATGTAGGTGCTGTTGGTTATATTTCCCTTGTGGTCTGATACATTCGTTTTTGTTTAATCAGTCTTAGCAAATGTCTTAATCTGGCTGTGTACTTCAAATGATGAAAGAACCAAACGAAATCAAACTACAGGAGAAAACGCTTTTGTTTATTTAAAATGAACTCTGATACTCTGCACTGCGAGAAGCTCAGACTGTGCAGTGATGAGTGGGTGGGTGAGTGTGTCTGATGCACCACATGCTACAAGGTTATGCTCCTACACACCACATATCAGAGGAGGAATGCACTAACAGCTTAGAGGGTCTTGCTTGAGCTGTGAGTCAATGAGCCATTCAGCGTGTGGCTGAGTAATGCACACAAAGAGGGTACGTCTGATATGATAATGCAGAATCTTCTGGAATGGGAAGTATGATGTTACAATAAATAAATTATTTACCACAATAAATAACACTACTGTGAAGATAAGCGTAGTATTCCAGTCCATGAGACAAATTTATTTGCCTGGCTAAACAATTAGTATATGAAGAACAATTATGGCTGAAAGCTCAAAAGTTTGGAAGCATTTTTTAAAACAAAGGATAAAATAGTTACATACAACATACACAAGTCTGACTTAGCTTTCCACAGAAGCACAACAGCTTTCAACCAGCTAAAAGAAATAAATCTATCAAATCTGAAGCTGCAGAATTGTCAGTAAACAGCAGCTTTTCGTCCGTGCTGGTGTACAGACAAATCAAACTATGACTTCTCCCTGAGGACATGCAGTTCACACTGTAAGCAATTTACTCAGAATGAGCTAACACTACCCTTGTTACACACAGTTACTAACTAGCTTGGAATACAACTCATTCCGTAAACATAGCTTTCACATAAAAATATACCATCAGCTCATAACTGTATCAGCTCATCCTGTAAACCTATTTACACAGAGACTGGCATGTTAAAATGCTGAACAGGTTAAATTATGCAGCCATCTGAAGAGTTATAGTGTTAATTTGCATATTTATTACTTTTTCACTTCCATCCATTTTCTGAAACGCTTATCCTTAACCAGAGGGTGCTGGAGCCTATCCCAGTGATCACAGGATGAAAGGCCGAGAAACACCCTGAATAGGTCCCCAGTCCATCACAGAACATATACACAGACAAACACATTCACATGCACACTCACACCTAGGGGCAATTTAGCGTCTCCAATTTGCCAGACATGTTTATTTTTGGACTGTGGGAGGAAACCGGAGTACCTGGCAGAAACCCAGAGAACATGCAAACACCACACAGAAAGGACCTTTGGACATCCTGGCTGGGAATCAAACCCAGAACCTTCTCACTGCAAGGTGACAGCGCTACCCCCCTGTGCTATAACTTTTTTTCAAATATTGCTTGTCTCTTACAGTAGCTAAAATTAATGACAATAATTGTAAGTCTAATTTAACACCTCTATTAAAGCACTGTATTTATGGCCATGCACCTTAGTCATATTTTTAGAATGGTAATTGTTTTATGTTAGTATAACTATTGTCCTGTAGGCTGATTTTTTTTTTCTTTCATCACAAATTAGAGTCAATTATTTTGTTCTTATTGTAATGTGGCCTTTATATGTTACCTATATTTGAGTAACTTAACAACAAATTGTTGAGCGTGAAAAGGGATGCTTACATGCCCAGGTTCCTAGCTTCTCCTTGGTTTAAGTCCTCCTCTGGGCCAATGACTTTAAAACTGTGAAACATGTCCTTGTTCTCCTCCCAGAAAGCCTGCAAGTGCTTTTCATGGTAAACCTCCTGGTGGGGGAAGATGGGTGAACAAGGTCAGACACTGATTGGTCAGACTAAAATAGTGGTAAGAGGGTTATTTCTCACTTTGAATGCAGCTACACACTCACATTGTTATGAATGAACAGGTCCAGCTTATCTTTGGGATAATCCAGGGTCAGGAGTCGCTGGAGAAACTCGGGCAGAAATGGAGTCGGCTGTTCGATAAACACACCCACTCTTACTCGTGGGTATTCCTGTGTAGACAAAAAGTGACTTTCAGACTGCGCACTCAAGGAGAATATTTCAACATTTATTTTGGTGTGATTTCAAAAATCTTATAGCTGGAGTTCACGATCCAACACTGCAAATAAGGAAAGAACATTACAGAACGGTCTAAACAGGAGAGAACATTCTACAACAGTGTAAATGAGGGAAGAACACTGTAGAATAGAGTAAATGGAGGGGAAAAAAAAACATTCTAGAACAGTGTGAATAGATGGTAATATTCTAGAACAGTGTGAAGAGGGAAGAACATCTAAGAACCATGTAAATGAAGAGGAACATCTTAGAACAGTGTCAAATATTTTATATTTTAAAATAGTGTGAAAGGAGAACAGTCTAGAACAGTGTGAATGGTGGGCAACATTCTAGAACAATGTGAAAGGAGGAAACTTGTTGTAAAACAGTGTGAAAGATGGAGAATATTCCACAATGTCTCGATAACCACAAACAGTTATGACACACCAATCACATGTTTGAGTTTGTTGTTTGTTTGGTGTTTATTGGCTCACTGTGATGAGATTTCTCTTTTACACAGCAGTCAAATTTGCCTCTGTGCTATTTTTCCATGTGACAGGGAAATACATGGAAATCTTGTCAGGAATCTCTTAGGACGATGCTGGGCCCGCTCCACAGAAACTATGTTCTATGAAGTTACACATTATAAACGGATTTTTAAGAATACAAGGGAGAAAACAGCTTAAGTACTCATGATGCTTATAGTGTAAAAGACAGGAGGCTTATGAAGATGCCTGAAAGATAAAATTGCACCCCAGTGCGGCTTGGCATTTACTCTAGGCTTTTTCACTATCAGAAACCTACACGATCAGCTCAAGATGCATAAATCGGCTCTACACTGTCTTGGCTGTTAAGCTTTAGCTGTTTATTTACCAATATGAGGCCTTTGATTGAGAGACAGCGCTATTTGAAACAATTTGCCTGAATATGCAATCCATTGCATTTGTATGAATTTGCTTGCTGCCATGAACTGAGCTCCATGTGCAGTTTATACCTATGCATCTCTAATGTTGTGCTTCAAGATTTAATGTGCATAACAACCCTACTGTTAAATACACAGACTACACTGCACAAACTGTCACTGCTATTAACTCTCTGCTCATGGGACAGGAAACAGAGCAGTCAGAAGCCATCTCAGGTCAGACAGTGGACGAAACTTTCCCATGACACGGTGCTGAAGGCCACACGTCTCAATCACTGCCACTTTCCCAGCCACTTGACCATCGCACTGGCCCTGGATGAAACAGGAGCCTAACGGAAGCGTGTAATTAGTCAGTTCCACTATGGTTCTACGTTCCTTAGAGGGATTAAGGGAATGTCAGGGGACTGAGCCACAGGGTTTTATATTCTAGCAGACAGAGAATGCGACGCTGAGGGAAGAGATGGAGGCTGAAAAGGTTTGTTTGTCAGGTCATGGACGCTCCCAGTCTCTACAAATCAACTGGGAGAAGCTGAATTCAGCTTTTTCAGGGCAGCTGGTGGCCTCGTGGTTAGGGAGTTGGCCCTGTGACCAGAAGGTTGTGGGTTTAAATCCCAGGACTGCTAGTGGCACCTCTGAGGTACCCTTGAGCAAGGTACCGTCCCCACACACTGCTCCCCGGGCGCTGTGTTTCTGCCTGCCTGCTACTTAACTTGGTGAAAGGGTTAAATGTAGAGAAAGAATTTCGAGCTGTTCACACTATGCTGTGGTGTGCTCGCATAAGACAAATGGTCACTTCACTTTTTCTATGCTGGTCCCAGTGCCTCCGGACCCTTCAGAATAGAGTTACCCAGAGTGACCCAGCTATGGACCACTGCTTTGGACCAGCAGCTTTGAGATGAAAGCTCTGAATACATATCCAGATCGTTCTGTACTCTCTAACTCATCACACACACTTAAAAGATAGCCATTATGCAATAATTTTTTCCCTCTCTCTCTTTTTTGCCTTTGCCTCTGTCTTCTCCCTTGTGTTCAGAGGCATCAACTTAGGCTTAAAAAAAAAAAAAAAAAAACATTTATTTTATACACACTGAACTGTTCTGCCTTAAACAACTTACACCACAACTGCCATTGTAAATACGCCCCTATTTATTATATACTGCACATCCTCTGTCCTGCTGCTGCTTCTGCATTTTTGTACACCTAATGCCTCCGCTACAAGAATACAGTATCTGTCATAATATTGTATTCATTCAGTCATCAACCGCACTAAATGTTGTCTTGTCCTGTTGTTTTGTTGCTTGAGTTTTTCTTGCACCCTCTCTCCTGCTCTCTTTGCACTCTGTGTATTTTGTCCTGTCTGCACTTGTATAGTCTTGAGGTGTTCTGTTTTGTTCTTGTGTTGCACCATGGTCTTGGAGGAATGTTGTTTTGTTACACTGTGTACTGTGTATACGGCTGAAATGACAATAAACCTATTTGACTTGACTTCTTATTATTCTTATTTTTAGTGGCAGGTTTAGCTATATAAGACAAAATCAATAGTCACTAACTCCTGGAGATCTTTTGGAGTCTGATATTCTAAGCCATCTTCCTGCCACTTTTTTCCTGTGTGCTAGATCATGCATGAAAAGCAGTTCATAAATACAATAAAATACATTGGAATTTGCCAAATTACTGTAGCTAATGAGAAAAGGGATGCTTCATTTGATTTGTGTGTGATGTTCACAAACATTTGTAGAAGTAGGACAGTAGAATTGCTCAGTTCCACAATTCAGAGGTGAAACAAATATTTCTTTAAATCATAGGAAAAACAGACAACGCTGTCCTCACTGATTTATACCAAAAAGGCTTGGATGTGGTTCAGCACACTCACTCATTAGTGTGGCGGTCATCTACACGAATATTCCATGCATTCGCAATCCTCTGTAAAATGATACAGACCTTACAGCTGTGGTGATGCTGAACCCGGTTATTATGACAATCTTGGAATTCTAATTACTGCTACAGATGTCAGGGATGATGTAGCAAACTCACTGAGTCCAATCACAGAGGTTATCTACTGTAACATCATATATATATATATATGATGTACTCATCATTTTTCATACTATAGTACCAATATTCTGTGATATGGGGCAGTTGGTGGCCTAGTGGTTAGGGTTCGAATCCCTGGACTTCTAGTAACACCACTGAGGTACCCTTGAGCAAGGTACCGTCCCCACACACTGCTCCCAAGGGCGCCCCTCATTGGTGCCAGCCCCCTGTTTCACTTGGTGAATGGGTTAAATACAGAGAAGGAATTTCACATTGTTCACGCTGTGTGCTGTGGTGCACACGTGACTATAAGGGGCCACTTTACTTTATATTTATATGTATTACCCAGGACTGGTGTCTTCCTAAGACCTGCATGTGTTTGACCCAAGACAAACTGGGATGATTGAGTTTAACTTTCCAGTCAACTGCCATGTGGTAGTAATTATCTTATGGGGAGCCAGACGGAACTGAGAGAGGAGGTCGGACACTAAGTGACAGGCCATTCAGCAACTGATATGACTGAAGAGTTCCTCTGCCCCAACCTTGGCCAAATCCAACTGAACAAATTTTCAGGGCAACCACTTTAACTTAGCCTCTGCATGAAAACCCATACTGAGTAGCCCACTAAAAAGCAGCCTGGTCCACAGTGACACCCCTTTAAGTGAGCCCTTCTAAAAACCAGAAAGCCATTTCCTGTACCACAGCGCAGCGAAGCTTCCTCTTCCTCGAGTGGATTCTTAGGAGGGTTTATTCTCCTTTAATAAGGGTGTGGAGGGAGGCAGGGCAAGTCGTCTGTTATTGTTGGACCTGATGTTCGCAGCTTCCTCGTTCTGGCGTATCTCAACGTTCAAATTGAGAAGTAACCATGTCCCTGGCTTATGCCTAACATATAATGTACATACCCTCATGAACACAGAAGGAGCAATCCATTCTTACATGTCAACTGCTAAGATAGTTTTAGGAGGAATCTCTGCGGCGAGACTGAAAGAGAATGCTGTTGTGGTTCTTGCTGGTTTACTTACTGGGAGTTGAGACAAATCCACCATGTCTTGGTCACACACACCACAGCCTCGCTCGTAGGTCCAGGCATTTGGGATGTAGTTGGCCAAGTAATTCAAATAGATCTGAAACATACGAAGGAGTTTGTTTTTACAAGATCAAAAAAGATAAAAAAAAAGTAAAAAGTAAAAAAAAAAGTTGTGTACTTCAAAAAGGATCCAGAAAAGACATATAATAAACCATATAGGTCTGCTCCTAAAATTAGACTGGCTGAGCTGCATTGAAAAATGTAGTACTTAATATACACCCACCTTTGACCACCTTACAACAACTATTTAGCACTAAATCACTAAAAACCTGTATTACTGTGCCAAGTCACTAAAAACCACTGTGCTGTGAATGAACTGTTATGCTGCTCAAATAGACCACTGAGTTTACTGATGGAACTTGAAATGAATGGTGAAAAACCTAGTTTCTTAATGAGTATGTTGAAATATAGCAAGCTAAATGATGCTCCTCCATTAATATTCAGGGCAAGGCTTTAAACAGAAGTATTTACTGATAAAATAAATAACAAATACATATAAGTACTTGAGTAGTCTTGAGTACTGAGTGTGGGAACTTCATGTGTGGCAATGTAATACTAACACGGTGCATAGAAATACTAGCAGAAAAATGTGGTGGTGAGGAAAAGGTTGCTGAAGGTTTTGCATTAAACACTGATAAATTGTGATATTTTCATTATTATGTGACAACAAAAATTAAAGGTTCATGAAATGACTGCAATATACAGTTATGGACTGCTGAATATTCTTTTCCTTCTTCAGGACTAACTTCATATTTTGGTGGAACAATTGTTTTTTTTCATTATTGTTATTTATAATTACTGAATATGGACATATTTTATTATTCTTTATGTCATCACTACTTTATAAAAGTAGTAAGTATGGACATGTGTTGCAGGGATTTTGCCACTGGTAAGGGTGTTTACATTGTGCTGAAAAACATCCCTCGTCCAAGAAAAAAAATCACTGTAACTCACAGCCCCTCATGAAATATCTTTTATAAAATACATATTAAAGAAAACATTTATACAGACCAGTCCAGGCATTGGGTGAACTGTGTGAACTGCAAGTCGAAGCTATACATTCATAGTGGTTAGAGTGTTGATTTACTGTACTCAGAGGAAGTGATATGTCCACCCTTTCTCAGGGTTGCTTTGGGTCACACCAAAGGACAGCAGACCAACATGGTTTCTCCTGTGACATTTATATTGACAAACTGGCCTGTAATTATTGCTGTTTTCTGCAGTGCAGCCATAACCTTCAACATATGGAAAAGTGTAGATTTACAACATATCAACAGGGCACATTTAGCAAAGCACGGAAGGGAAGTCAGGGTGAGCTAACGAGGCTTAAATACGTCTGAGGTAACTCTCTATAAAGAGGCTAGGATTCCAGTGGCAAGATTTGCCAGTGGCTCCACTGTGTTTGGGTCTGTTTCAATCTCAAATACTGTGCAGAGCCAAAGCCTATCTCTGTCTAGAATATTCTAACATATAAAAAAACTGGGTTGATGTGCCAAAACGTAATTGTAGCGGGATTAAAGGGTGATGGCAGACATAAAGAAAGCAGCAGTCATATCGCTGTAAACAGACAGAGAGAGCACAGGAGATGAAGAGAAAGAGAATGACAGAGATCAAAACATTTATTACAGGCTTTTTATGCTGTTCCCTGCCAGAAACAGCAGTAGTCAAAGCTCATGTGTGATCAGGCTGCTGGATGTCCTTCCAGAGCAGGCTGCATACAGTACTATGCTGATTTTCATCACTAGAAGCCAGGGTTGTAAAACTAAAAATGGGAATCCTCTGTCCAATCCAACAATATTCAGCACATGACAGATGACCTGCAGATGCAACTCTTTTCAGGATCTGAATCCTGTTTAGCTTGTTAACGTTGTAGGTAATCCTGGATTACGTCTTGCATAAATTGCAGATAAACATGGCTGTATTAGGAACTGGGTTATTATTATTATGATCTGCGGTTCATTCGGGTCAACAGGGTAAAAGGGAAACTGGGAAGCACTCAGTGTTTAGATCAGGACAGAAGACATAAACCAGACAGATGTCTTCACTCTCCAGTAATAACTCACTGCTGCTTGTTCTTAACAGCCTCGCTTACACTTATAGGGCATCGTACGAATGCGCATTTACACACTAGTAAATCAGCAGCTGTCCCAGGGGAAGAGTGCAGAACATGGAAACTTGCCCTTGCTAGGCTGCCCATTCACTTAAAGGAATAGTTTAGAAGAATATCAGATTTATAGAATTTCCCCTTTATCCCAAATATAGTTGATCAGCCAAGCTGTGTTAGCTTCTTTAGTTTTATACTGGAGCAACAAGGCTAATGCTGCTGACAAGTAAGTGAAGCCTCTACCTCAAAATTTTGCACTTGGTTGTATAGTAGTTAAGTCTCTAATTGACTTGCTTATGTGGTTTATGACTATGCATAGACAAAAATGGACAAAGGAACACACAAATTCAGGCTAACAGATTGATGCTAATACTGTTTTAACAATATTGGCAGCCCTGATGGCCGAACAACTAAACAACCTGGAGGTAGACAAAAACAAACAGAACATAGCAAACAACACAGACTGTAAAACAATTTACAGATGGATTAGAACAAAACATCATTCAGATTAATCTGGCAAATGTTGACAAATCTATGCTGAAGTTGATATCGCGACAGTTTCTTGGCTTTATCTGTAACAAAAAGATTACTGACTTTTTGGTGTAAGGAACTTGCGATACTGAACACTGAACTAGACTGCTACGACGTCACAATACACACAGTGAACTGAAGCCACTGGGTCCAAATACTGCTACTCCTATCCTGTCAAATGAATGCTTGTCTATCGGTAAAACGTCAACCGAAAATTACATTTGATGCATCATATTAAGAGCAATAAGATGCTGTTTTATGCAGAAAACAACAACAAAAAAAACATTTATTTCAAATGCATATTTTAAAGAAATGATTCTGTAACCCCAAACTAATCAATGCAAGTCTATGGGGAACACTTACTTACTTTATTTCCTTGCTTCCTTACCACATTTACTAAATACATTACCTTTAAATTGATACTGTATAAGTTATTATCCAATAACACGTATTAATATGATAGATAATAGTTCATTTGAACTATCTATATATTGAAAGAAAACAGAATAAACCTCAGACATTTTAACTGATGGACTAAATTTGAGGCAAAGGAAAAATTGTGTAATTTTATGTTTGATTTTGTACTATTCATTTAACTTGATGAGATCCAGGTCTTCCAGACCAAAGGGGTGTGAAGGTTCATCCTTTGGTCAACAATGATTAGTCACTAAGAGCAATGGAGACAGATGGTTGACAGCTAGGAGTAGATGACTCAACACTGTGCAGGGTTTGTTTAAGCTATCATGGAAATACAGCAGGGCTGCGTCACTGGAAGAAAAGCTAAGGCTGGTCTGGGGGGGGGGGGGGTGAGAAACAAAGACAGAGAGGATTTCCTAACAGCTTCA
>JBBPCZ010000007.1:1334388-1348679 GCA_037974445.1 Brycinus macrolepidotus
CCCCCCCCCCCCCCCCCCCCCCCCCCCCCCCCCCCCCCCCCCCCCCCCCCCCCCCCCCCCCCCCCCCCCCCCCACATTACTCTATCGTCCAGACATCCTACCCAACTGTTTTCTTGGGTTGCTCCTGGGTCTGACATGAGAGTTAAGCAGTAAGACTGCATTCTTGGCTCAGGATCTCGCCCTCCAGTAAACTATCAGCTGGATTCTTTGGAAGGTTGAAGACCCTCACCCCGTTCACAGTCTATCAAAATCAAACGCCCCCAGATTTGGCTGGGAGGCTTTAATAAGGGAATTATATTAATCTGCACTGTATGTCAGGAAAACTGCAGAGATTTTGGGAACAGACTTCACACATGACTTACAGGCATACAGGAAATGGTTCCGTTGTTTTAGTTAAAGTCTCCTTTTTACACCCACAATGTGTTTCTTTGGCCTAAGAAGGAAGGAAGTCACTTACTTTGGTGTTTATGTTGCCATGGATGATCACAGGAAGACTGTCATAGACAGTGTTTCTGACTCGTACTCGATCGGTGCCGAACTTCAACAAGACTTCGTCTACAAATAAATTAAACAGTGTTTTATCTGACTGTGATCCAGTTCTGTACTGAATGTGAAAACAGTCTTTCTCAGCAGTTACTTTGAAAGGAGCTCTGACATTATTATGATTACAGGCACAACACTGTTATAGTCAGTTAAAATACAAAATAATAACTTGGAAATAATGTTTTATTAGACCATGGGCATTGTAATATAATACATTAAGGAACACTCCCAACTCTATTTACAAACAGTGTAGATAAATTTAGGCATTTTCTTGAATGCACTCACCCACTGCTCCATTTAGATTCTGGAAAATCTGACACTTGTGGTCCAGAGTCATATTAAGGCTTTCCTAAAACACACACACACACACGGACAGAAGATGAAGCCAAAGTTTGAACTGCATGACCACGTGAACCTTGTCCTCAGGCGACCGCCAAAGCAGTTTATTTTTAACCTGTTTGTTTGCTTTCTGAGGGTGTGATGTGTTTTCATGTGTTTTACAACATTTTGTGGTGGGTTAAAATGGAAGCTCTCGCAGTAGCCGTGGACTTGGGGAGTCCACTGCTGCACACTCACTCTTTGCAGGGGGTCCAAGTAGATTTTAGTGTAGAAGAGCTGGTCGTCATCGTTGTCGTGAAGGTGCCACTGCTTCACCAGCTTGTTTATGTATGGGGCGTAGCCGATAAAGCCTGTAAACAACATCACAGCCTTTTTATGGCCTGCACTCCATAAAGAAAAGCTTAGGATATAAAATAGACGCATGAAGAGCCGGAGTTATAGAGTGGCTAGACACAGTGGTTCCTATACATCAATTATGGCAGCCATGGAAATGCCTCAGTGTTTGGGTAAGCCTTGGCACTGGACCAAAACCCTTTGCAAAGCATGTTTTCTCACAGACAGTGCTGATAAAAAAAAAGAGTAACAAGTGCTGGAAGGTGCCACGAGTAAGGTGGAACTGGAATAGAGTGTCCTGAGACCCTGCTCCACTTCCAAATTCAATTTCCTTTTCTCATAGACTTACTGTCCAGCCTCTTGGATCATACATGCAGTATTTAACATGAGTGCTCACTTGCAGAAGAAAACAGAATATACTCAAATACTAGCAGATTATTACCCTAAAAAATTATGCTACGCATAGCCAACTGCCAGACCACTCTCTTCACAAGGTCAGACGAAGTAACACTACAAAGTTATTTTTTTAACTTGAGTTCAAAAACACTAAAAAATATGACAGCACTGTTAAAATATTGAATGATGTTCTATGTTGAGAAAATGAGGGCACTAAAAATGTGGAGGTGGAGTTTTTATACACCTCAGTATCACTGCTGGGCTGAAAATAGTCCACCAACCAAAAATATCCATCAGTGTCCTGTGGACAGAAACTGACACTGATGAAGGACTGGAGGAGGATCAACACAAACTTTGCAGCATCAGAAGAACTTTACATCTACAAGGTGGACCAACAAGTTAGATGTGTCTTACAGAGTGGTCAGCAAATGGAAACAATGTTTAAACACTGCTGTATCATCCACTCTTTGCAGCACGCACGCACTAACATAATAAAATGGACAATGAGTATAAATTCAAAGTAGGTTCACCTCATGAACAAAAAGTCCATATCCAGATATTCTGATTACCAGTATTAGTAGAGATAAACATTGGTATTACTTGATATAAAATCTGCACTGCACTGTTGCCATAGCGACCAACATGCTTTTCTCCCCTTTCTGCGTTTTCCTGAGGAACACAGACCACAGCTGAAAATTGCAGGGTTTGGCTATGTTGTTGGTCACTGCAGTTTAGGATCCATCATTACGACGACCTCAACCCCTGTACACACAAGCTGAAGGACAAGAGTTGCACGTGAGAGCTGGAATGGAAAGGGAAGGAGAGAAAATTATGGACTCCTGGACCTTCGCTCAGACCATCTATGGGTCTCAGTATGCACCTTTAAATGGGCCGTTGAACTCTGTGTCAGAAATAGACTTTTGGAAGTATTAGTAGGCATTACCAAATCTTAGGTAAGCCACTGCATAAACAGAGCCATAATTCTGACAGACATGCCCTTTAATCTGCATAAACATACCAATTCGACAATATTCATATTTCATTTTGGAATGGAGGAAGATAGAGAGGAGTCATGCATATTCAGAGAAGTTATAAATGGGAATAAATTGAGGCTTTTCTCTGTCAAAAACGTCTGTCTTTAAAATGTTCCAGCTTTATCATCAACGCCACCTGTGATCAGACAGATTTAAAGCAGGCTCACACAGGATGTCATACTAATCAGTTCCAGACAACCTCATTTCTATTAACCTTTAAGTCCTTGGTTGTCTCACCTTGGACTGTAGTAACCATTTATATAAATCTAACACAACTTCATCTACAACTTGCTATGATAAAGATTGGTGTAGTGTTGTGGGTTATACTGCTGTCCTCCACACAGCAGACTGGGGTTCGATTCTTCATCTGGGCAAAGACACAACACTACAGCAATAAGAGTCCTTGAATAAGAATAGTAATGCTACAATTGCCTACATTTGTAAGTCAGTCTGGATAACAGTGTCAGTCAAATGCTTAAATGTAATGTGCCAATATTAGCTAACTTGGTATACCATGTCTAAAATGGCTGAACAAAGAGTTCCTTGGTGATGGGCCTTTTAACTGACTTTTACATTTACATTTACATTTACATTTACGGCATTTAGCAGACGCTCTTATCCACAGCGACGTACATCAGTGCTCAAGTAGCCCACATCTGTTCTTCAACCTGAAATGCTATTATTAAATTTAACATCTGCTATTCAACCAAGTTCAAAAAGTTACACACCTAAACAACTCCTGTCGAAGAAAAGTCAGAAGTTAAAGCAAAAGTAAGGAAGGCATGGGGTTAAGAGTGTAAAGGTTTTTTTTTTTTGTTTTTTTTTTAATGAATATAGGGAAGAAGAAATGAATAAGCTATATTTGTTTGACTTGTTCTTTTTAAATAAATACCTGCAATATATGTTAGAGAGTTCTTTATAAGTGAAGTAGAGATATTACTTTTCCCAGCAAATAATAAGTAATTCAATTACATTTCATTTGAATACCTGCAATACATTATAGAGAATAATTTAGAAGTGAAGTAATGAGTAGAGATATTACTTTCCCAGTAAATAATAAGTAAAATAATTCAATAACATTTTGAGAGATGTATAATCAGTAATAGATTTTTTGATTAACTACCCCAATATGGTTGGCAGCAGACGATGAGGAGAGGAGGTCAAAAAAAGCATGAACCAGAACTGGAGTGTGTCTGTAGTTCATGACCTTAGCATGTACTATGCTTGTGGGGTAGAGTGGTATCAGGGCAATCTTGGAACAGGAGAGAATCCAGATTCCAGACTCCGGGCAAAACCGTGCCTCTCTGATTCAGTCCACACCACTCTGGTCACGCTAGAGACACAAAGAAGAGCTGAGATATATAAACTAAACGTAAAATATACAAATAAAAAAAAAATAGAAATATGTTTCAACTTTTACACAGGCTACGTTTTGTATTTACTTTTCCAATGTATTAATTACAGTAATAATAGCTGTGCATTAATTGTGCTAAAGTGTTTTTTTTTTTTTTTACGTATATCTGAACGTCTATAATAAGTTTCCAATACCCATGTGTAGGCTAGAGCTGTGTAGAATTAAACTTGATGCTAACCTAACATACGAATAACCTTCGGAGTGCTCGTAAAAATTTGTATTGTCACAGGCATGGCTAAATAAATGTATATTTTATTATATTTTGTTTTTTTGTGTGTCACTTCTGTTACAAAAAAGAGTGGGGGTGCAATGTTGCCTCCGCTCACTACTACTGAAGCAATGCATTTAAGGGTTAAACACGGGGTTTATTGGAGAACCTGCATCATGTTGGTGGAAAATTCCTATCTTGCTAGAGTGCTGCATATGTGCCGTGGCCTACTGAGTAGTTACAAAAGATATAGCTAGAAAAGAAAGAAATCTGTCTGGAAGTGTAGACAAATTGACTATGAAATTTATTTTTCTGTTGTGGTCTTCAGATAATAGAAAGAAACAATAAAAAGTAAAAGAAAGAATAATTCAAGTGCCACAGCAGTTGCTTAATTAAACCGCCCTTCTATCGACGTAACAGATTATATTAAATGTGGTAACATTCGTTTTCCTTTACTGCTGAGCAATAAAGTGAAGACGGCTGCAGACAGAGCTGATGCAGAAGTGTAGCATAGATGGAAGGGCATCATGACATATGGTTTCAATCTATTTTTTTTCCTCTCTTAACAGGATGTTTTTTTTCCTTAACAGCCTAACACTTGTACTCTGTAATGGTAAGGTCAAAAAGATCCCTCTCCATACAGAGACACTCCACACACATAAACACACAGCCTCCAGTTTCACTCCTAGCCCACAGGTCAATTATACTTTATATGCCCCTACTGACTCCAGTCCAAAAGTAATACAGCTCTTGTCACTACGTTCTGGCGGATCATAATCATAATCAACTCTCAACCCGGCGCATTGAACAGGAACCCCAAAACAAATACATTCCCTCGCCTTTATCCCGCGGATTTGTCCGGGCTGGACAGGCGGTGAGCCCGCGAGCGGCTGCACAAGACTTACCGACCGCCACAGTCTAAGCAGTAATTCTGCTGTTCAAAATAGCAGACAGGATAAACATGGTGCTTTCAGAGTAGACCACGGCCTGATGAGTACGGAAGACTCGGTGCTACTGCTCCTAACTTAACCCTTAGAAGTGGCTGTTATCGCAGGAACTATTAAAGGCGTGATGCAGATTTATCCTAATTACTACCTACACTCCTACTATTTTACAAACAAGCAGAGAAACGATGTGGAAAGTGCAGATTCCGAACGTCCCACATCACATTTTGTGTAGAAGTAAAGGAAAAGACATCGCATTAAATTTGAATTTGACAAATTGTTACTGCTGCGCATTAGGCCTTGTGAAAAGGAAAAACAAATGGAACAAAGTTACTCCAACCTGTCAATACAGAATATAAATCTAAATGGTAAATGTGATTAATTGCATAAATCACAACATATTTAAAGTATCTGATACAGTAATGGTAATAGCTTACAATGTAATACAAACATTTAAATAATAATTCACTTCTAAGGGTTAAAAATGGGATGAATAGAATGAAGAAAGGAGGGATAGACATAAAGGAGTAAAGAGGAGAGATGGAGGAGAAATTGTGCTTGGTAAAGTGGGCCCATATACCTACACTTGCTGTATTTCTTTGTCACTCTCTCTCTTATTGTCTTTGTCTCTCTTTTTGCTTTTTCTTCATATTTCTTTGTCTGTATTTCTCTATCTTCACCACTCTTTGTTTATCTTTCTTTGCCTTTCTTTTGTCTTTATTAATCTTTATAGTCTATCCCCCCTTTCTCTCTTCATCTTTCTTTGCCCTTCTGCTATTTTCATCTTTATTTTCCTCTCTTACTTTCTTCATCTTTTTTTCTCTATTTATCTGTTCATCTACAACCATTTCTCTATTCATTTCTTTCCATCTCTGTTTGTGTTTGCCCCCTTTCTCTTCTGCCCTCATCTCTTTATTCTTGTTTCTTTTTCTTCTTTCGTCTTTCTGTCCCTCTGTTCCTCTGTTCATCTATATTTGCATTTCACTCTTCTTTCTCATCTTTCTTTGTCTCTCACTTTTCTTACTCTTCATCTCTCTTTGCCTCTGTCTCTTTCTTTCGTTTACACTCTCATTGTCTGTCTCCCTCTCTTTGCTTGTGTTTATCGCTCCCCATCTCACTCTTTCTCTTTCTCTCTTCATATTTCTTTGCATCTCTCTCTCTCTCTCTCTCTCTCACTCACTCTCTCTCTCTCTCTCTAATGACTACACACTTCCCTCAGTGCCCTAACATGAATGGAGCAGTGTGTCTGGTGTCCTTCAGGAAATTCCAGAGGGTTTACAGAGAAAACATTTTCTCTGCCCTATTGTTTTCAAGAATACGATAATGAAACTCAAAACAGTGTTTTTGTGTGTTCCATATAATTGCCTCACCTATATCATGCTGCCCAACCCCACAGATCCACACAGCTGCACTGGGCATTTACAGCTAAAACAGTTGCTGACCTTGACCTTGTGGGCTGAGAAGCATCCCACTCATATGCTACATGACTAGAGAGCTTTAAGCTTTACCTCCCACACTGCAGTGTGTATGTATGAGTGAATGAGAGAGAGAACATTTGGCTATGCATGGCTAAAGAAAACAGGAGTGGACGACGGCATTATAAATCATTGCCTCTCTTGGGGTGAGCTCTGACTGTCCAAGCAACAGTTATTCACCAACAATACATGGTGATGCTTTGTTACAAGCGGCATCCCTGTGAGAAGAATCCACAGCAAAACAAAGTAGTTTATTCTTCCCATATGGCAAAAGAATTCATGAACATCACTATGGGCAAGAAAGCTAATAAATCCCATTTTTCATGATCCCCCAGTTTCTACGCGAGACCTCTACGCACCTCCAGAATTGAGGAAACGCTTCCCGCTGCGGATGTAGGGGTACTTCTCCGTCAGTCGCGAATCCGGCCAAATCACACCCTCAGCGGCAAACACCACCTTGTGATTGGTCTGCAGGAACTTCCTCAGAATCTCCTCCGGCCCACCAGCAAAGATAACGTCATAACTGATGACAGAAAGGCAGGGGTAGAGAGAAAAAAAGGTGAAGTAAGTGAGAGAGAGAGAGAGAGAGAGAGAGAAAGGGAAAAAAGAGGGAAAAATATTTTAGTAAATAGTTCAACAATCAGCTATATCAATAAAATTTATTGTGCTAACGATAAATATCACCATACTGAGCGGCCCTAATTAATATGCTGCTATCTTTACTGGTCTATTACTTGCCCTAAGCTTTGCTGCTGTTATGATTTACATATAGTTTACACATTAAATGAATCTCCTTCAGTCTGTACTGTTTATCACTGGTCACATTCTTATACATTACACTGTGTGTTTCATACAGTCTTTGCATATTTACTGTATTGTTTCATATTCCTGGACTTAGAGTGTGAGTTGGAGCTTCACTGTTGACAAATAAAGTTTAAAGCAAAGGGGAAACAATTATAGAAACTATTATTATTACAACTGTACCCTCTTCAGTTAGGCACAATTCAAAAATTATTACTGTCCAGAAGCATTAGCAGATGTACTTGCAGAGAAGCTAATTGCAGTAGTAAAAGTATCATTCTTCTGCTGGTACTTTTTAGAAGGCCCCCAACTTTGGAGAACAGACAGGAGCCATATATATTAAATGTGCCATATATATTAAATGTGCAGTTCAGTAAAGTTTGTAATATGCTGTAATATTTAAAGTTTTGACACATTAAGTCTGGTCTATTAGCTTAGTCTAAGTGTGCAAGACATGACTGTGTCTTTCCCAAACTGTTAAGTTTATGTGTGAAACTTATCTATCTGCAGCAATGATTGTATTCAACCAGTGCAGCTCAACAGCTGTGGTTCTATAGCTACTTCTAATCTATTATGTTCTATTCTAGATAAAATAACCGTGGTACTAATGAAGGATATCAGATCACCTGAACTGAACTGACCCATGGTAATCATAGTGTCTTGATCTGGCTTGAATAAAATAAATCAATAAACGAATGGGGGATGTTACCATTGTAACTCTGTTAACCGTCACTTATCAGATATAAAATCCTATTCAGAGGTGTTGAAGGATCACGTTCTAGCCACTATTAATATCCTGGGTGATGTGCTCTACTGTAAATGTCCAAAGTGAAGTGAACTTCAATTGAGAAGCCAAAACTTTCACACATCTGGCCTGCACCTGTCCCCACAAGCGCACATCTTTCCCTGAGTCATACCTTACTGTTCAGCCCAAGAAAACATGACAGCAGCTCAGGAGGTCAGAAATGATCAACTCAGCTCCCAGTCTCTAAGGAAATCCTCACACTGGAGATACTGCATACCAGCGACCCGCTCATTACCTACTACACACCCATGCATCTCATCATCACCTCAGAGGAGAATATTAAGCGGTAATAAATCAATGCTGTATTATGAAGGTTTAGATTTAGACTCTTGGATGTTCACTAGTGAGTGACCCTTGGGTAAAAGCTATTAAAAACGTTCCTACACTCCTAAGTCATTTATATAGACCTGGAATGGAACTCTGATTCCAGATCTGTGCATTCATAATTTGCAGTCTCAAAACATCAGAGAGTTTCCATGAAAGAAAGGGTGTTTTATGCATCAATCTTAGGTAAACAAAAACAACGCAAAC
The DNA here is from genome assembly GCA_037974445.1 of Brycinus macrolepidotus. NCBI lineage: Eukaryota > Metazoa > Chordata > Actinopteri > Characiformes > Alestidae > Brycinus > Brycinus macrolepidotus. The sequence goes on from JBBPCZ010000007.1 coordinate 1,343,212, forward strand.
TGCAGGTGGGTATGAAGAGAGAGGTGAAAACACAGGGTCTTTTCTGCACTATGATCATGGTAATTAACGCGGTTTTCTATTACACAGGGCCAGTCCCCACATGCTCGTTATAATCGGACATGCCATAATTTCACTTGAGTAATGGGCTTAAATGAAAGCCTGTTTTTTCCAGTTTATTAAGTTAACCAAACAAAAACACCAACATTTGGAAGAAGGCACTATTTCACCATTTAGGTGACTATCACTGCTGTGGGTCTTTTAAAACGTGTTGCTTTTCCCTGTTATTTTTAGCAGTATCAGTACTTCCCAAGTGCTTAGGATTTCTCTTTCCAAGCCAGTTGAATAAAGAAAACACTGCCGTGTTTTACTATAGTTAATTTTTAAAAATACATTCCGTATTCCTGGCAAGTCCAACGAATTCTCGCCAAGCACAACTGAGAAACATACATAATGATAAAGTAACACAGATCAAATTGCAAAGGATCCCAAGTGTTTTATGGACAAGTTTATTCAAGAGACATCTGTTGCACAAAGCAAAGAAATACAATGACCCTCCTTTGACCTCAAAGCCTTAATGAGAGAACTGGATCAGCCGTTCTACAGAACAGTACATCCGTTGTGTGGAAATGCGAGTCCTGGCACAAGAGTCTTCAACGTGTGAGCCTGAATAAATTCTCTGTGGGAGCCTTTTTCTTTCTGGCCAGTAACAGTGTATCCTTGAGATATCCCCCTTTAGATGATCACCCAAAAATGCTAAAGTGGCTAACAAGGAATGACACGGTTATCTTGTGTCTGTAGTGCTAACTAAAACTCCTGACACAGTCTACTTACTGTCTGTTAGAAACTGAAAGTTAGACTGTTCAATTTTTAATACATATAGCATCTTTTATGTTAACGATTGTTACAGATTGTTTCCCATGTCCTAAATGGCGCTCTACACCCAGTAAACTTATTCCTGTTGTACTGTCAACTAACAATTTTTTAACAAGTTTCAAACATCATCCTCCTTCTCAAGCCTTACCTGTCCACAAAGAGCACCACAGAATCCTCTTGGTCAGCTAGAGCCTCCATGGCATCCTTGAGTAGTCGGACCTTCTGCCCTCCACCGATGGAGTGTCCCACGTCCCCTCCCTTCCATTCTTCACCCATGCCCAATACCTGGGACGGACCAGAGCATATGATTAGTCTAGTCTTCGTTGATAATACTATACTATACTAACCCAAAGACAGCAATCACTGACAAAATAGTGAGAGTTATAGTTATATATGGTCAATTATGATTGTAATGTATCAGATGTGAATAGTGAAATATGACTATGCCTTATAGGTTACATTATTAAACTCAAAATTAGTTTCTAAAAACTAAAAGTTTCTGGTAGTTGCCTCTTATTTTTTTCACCAGATCTTTTTATAGAAAAAGCTGTGTATGAGTCATTTTATTATTCTCATGCTAAGGTTCAGGTTTGAATACATTTTACATATTTTTGTTATTTTAACTATGATAGTGTTTCGTGTTAAAAGCGGCATGACAATAATATTAAACCATAGGTTCTGCTTTATTGTGTAGACATCATGAGTTCAAATCCTGGCAATGCAATGACCAAAGATGGATGTAATCATCAACTGTGGTAAAACCACAGGTCTTAATTACTGAATGTTCAAGCTCTTGATAACCACAGCACAATTAAGCACAAAGCTGGATGTGCTTAATTTTTATTTGTGATTCTACCACTCACTGCTGATTCTTGTCAAATCTACTGTAAAATTAGTCCAGATCTAAAAAACTCCACATAACAAAAGATTGGCTCCAGGAATGTATGAGGAATTAATGCTAAGATGAGGTCATTGCCCGAGGCAAAACGGGCCTTTTTAAGTGGTGAGGATGAAGCATGTGGAAACTGAGTCTTACTTTCACAGTGTAGTTGAAGTACTTTGCTGACTGCATGAAGCGGAGGAAGCCATCTGTCTCTTGTGTGGCCACAGTAAGAACGAGGAGCTTTTCTAGTGAAAGAGCAAAAGCAGCACAGTCAATTTCAGCAACTTTAAAGTATTTATAGTGCACAATGTTAGTTTTCAGTGTTTGGTATGTTGGTGAATCATAAACCCAGCTTGACTTAGGACAGTTAGCATGCTGTCTTATTAGTCTTGCCAAAATCCTTTGGTCTTTTTAGGAGCCACTTTACCAAAATATATATGTTGCTTTTTGCCTACAGAAGGAAATAGAGGGTATTGAGTTACTCTAAACCAAACTACAACCAAAACCTCAAACCCATGTCAACACTTCAAATTGATTCAAAAAGTGCAGTCCATCATCTTGCATGGGGTAAGACAAAGAATAATCATGATCACTAATAAGTGAAACTTCCATTTTGACTCTCAATTCACTAAATACACAGAATTAAATCACACAGTAAAGAACTTAACTCTCAGAATATGCAGCTTCTAAACAGAGCTAGTGGTGGTGGAGGCGGTAAGGAAGGTGGTGGGGGTGGGGGGGTGGGGGGGGTTGAGTTTCTCAAGCCCTCAGTATATTTCCGCTGGCCAGGCCACTGAGCCGGGACAGGCCCGAGACCAAAGGAAAGTCGCAGCCGCGTGTGAAAACAAACCCCAGTCTGGGGCGATGAGAGCTGAGCAGATCCTATCGTCAATCATCTCTGAGGTTTCAGAGCAGTCCCAGAGAAATCTTAAGCAAACTGAGCCAAACGTTTGTCATTCGTTAATCATCGCTAATGCTATATTACTATCTTTGGCCTTTTTTAACCCATGACGGTGTTCTATATGTAAAAAGAAATCAGCAAGGAGCCACTACATAAACACACACACTCTACATAATCCAGCCATTGGCGAGTTGTAATATAGCCACCGTCTGACATCATAACAGAAACAGCAGAAAGGGTGGGTCCCAAAACACTGCTGGCAAAAGTCAACTTGAACAGGAAATGGTTGTAGGTGAACATTGCTGCCATGCTCTGCTCCTGGAAAAAGACCGGATATCTCAGCTCATAACAGGACCATTTGAGCATTTAACACAGTATGTTCGTATTTAGTGAACCATGTGTTAAAAAGTAGAAAAACACTCTCTTAACGAAGGAAAAAAGCATATTTTGAAACTATGAAATTAAACACATTGTCCATTTTAAGTTAAAACACATATCACATACAGATTTAGGCTTATGCTCAAATGACTTCTTGTTACTGTCCATCTTTGGGACTGGGCCCTCAGTTTATATCTTATTTGGATACTGGGGGAGTGACAGCCAGAGTTGATTCTAGAAAAGCTGATTCTACAAATACGCCTGAGAATTGTTTAAACCAGCTTGTCAAACTCAAGTGACCTCTACTTGCCCTTTTACTTCCTTAGGTTTGGCTTCCAAAGTCCAAACATTTAACATAACCAGTCATCACTCAACAAACCCATTACTTTGTGCTAACAGTGTTTCTCAATCCCAACTGAGACTACGCCCAGCACAACATGTTTCTGTTGCAGTTAGCTATATTTTTTGTATGAGGAGGGTGATAGGCCTGTGCACTGCTGAATATACTACAGCAAGGAAATGAATATGCTATATGCAGATGTTATGTTACCCATTGACCATAGTGGCTAGTGATGACTAGTGATGTAATACTTCTGGGACTGAAATTCACATAGTTTCAAATAATTTACTTACTTAAATTCCAAAAAGACCACTTTTCAGTTCACTTATGGTTTAACAACTTTATGAAGCAAATTGAAGAGCTGCAAAAAATTCATTGCATCGTTGATAATTAGCTTGACTTCCCAAGCATCTCAAGCAACAGAGAGGTTTGTTGAAGTTACAGTGCACGACAAACTGATCCATGGGAAAAAGTAGTTCTCCAGGCACAACTAATTGATGAAACACACATGAGTAAGAATTTAACTTACATACTGACAGAAGCTGATGCTGAATGGAAAAGGAACAGTCACCATTCCTGTCACAACTGATAATCCAGCAAATACTGTTCATGCAGTACATGTGACTAAATTGTCACCTGACAACTTTGTAAAAAAAAAAGAAAGATTTATTTCATTCGATTTTTGAAAATACTTTTTTATGTGTTTATGTTTTTACATTAAACTTCTGGTTTATATAAAAAGTTGGTTACACTGGTTTTCCCAGCTCCCAGCTGTACTGTTAAACGAAATGAGCCATGGCTCAGAAATTGAAGACTAAAGCAACCCATTAAATAGGTGACCAACTGATTTTGACCATGCTGATGAAATGGGTTCAGCGATGCAATGAGGGACAGGAATCTGTGGAATTTACCCACGCGTACTGTAAACTTCTTGGAAGCAGGTGTAGATTTCATAGGAAAACATGTGAATACTGCAGGGAGTATACCAATGAAAAGCCTCAGAGCCTTCAAGTAACACCGGAGTCCCGTTTCCCTGTTTCTTGGCTGGGTTGCACTTCTCTTCACTCAAGGACAGAAAAGCCCATGCTGCTGACTTGAGACAGCATTACCTCACGCAGTTCCATAATAAGTTAACTCTATTCCCATATGTGGAAAAGCATGGGGAATAATATGGCAGCCAGAGAAAGTTGGACCACAGTCAGACGGTGGAGGTGCAAGTCACGCTGCCTGGAGTTGGGCGTCTGCTCAAAACCCAGGTGCCCCTTCTCATTCTAATCTTTAGGTAAGCCTTGAAATCTGAGTTGTGGTGGTGTGTGAATAACATCTGGAGAAGCCAGTGCTGCTGAACAGCGGTGTTCACTGTAACAGGAGACATTTCCTACAGTTCCTTCTTCAGACTGTATCCCAGGTAGGGTTAAACTGGGGAGATGTTAAAGGTAAACCTGGGATGCCATCTAATCACGGCATTGTATTAATATCATTTAAATTTTTGTTCTGGAAAGTAAACCCCACCATCGGTTGGTGTCCCCATCAAGGAGAACCTCATGTGGACCCTCAATACAAGCTCTATCACCAAGAAGGCCCAGCAGTGTCTCTACTTCCTGTGGAGACTGAAGAGCGCACACCCCCAGTCACCCCCAATTCTCACAACTTTCTACAGAGAGACTGTAGAGAGCATTCTCAGTACCTACATCCTGGCGTGGTACAGAAACTGTGCCACATCAGCTCACAAGACCCTACAGAGGATAGTAAGGACTGACGAGAAGATCATTGGGGTCTTTCTCCCCTCTGCAGCAAGCATTTACATGACATGCTGCATCCACAAATCCACCAGCATTGGGGTCGATCCCACACGCCCCTCACACACACCTCATTTCCCATCTTCTGTATAGCAGATGTGCGTGCAGCATCAGGGCCTATACTACCAGAATGGAGAACAGTTTCTTCACCTAGACCAACAGACTCCTAATTCACACCCACACACACCCACCCACACACACACACACTCACACAGAGAAACACACACACACACACACACACACACACACATACACATACACACACACACACACACACACACACACACACACACA
>JBBPCZ010000007.1:1350348-1382876 GCA_037974445.1 Brycinus macrolepidotus
ACACACACACACACACACACACACACACACACACACACACACACACACACACACACACACACACACACACTAAACTGAACTGTTTTCTTTCTCCTAATCACATGGCATAAACACACTAAACTGTTCTGTCAAAAACAAAGAAAACTTACTCCCCAACTGTCACTCTAAATACCCTGTATCTATTATATACTGAACATCTATTCTAATCCTATTGCTGCTACGTACTATCTTTCCATTCCTTTGCATTTTTGCACACAACAATTCTGATGCTAGAATACAGTATGTCATGATCATGTATTAACTCACACTAGTACTGTTACTGCTCTTGTCGACTGTATTGTATGTTGTCTTGCCCTGTAATTTTTTTTTGCACGCTCTCTTTAGTCCTGCCTTGCTCCAACTTGTGTAGTCTTGTGGTGTTCTGTTTTTGTTCTTTGTGTTGAGCAAGGGTCCTAGAAGAATGTTGTTTCATTTCAATGTGCACTGTATATGTGGTTGAAATGACAATAAACGCCAGTTTGACCTGACTTAAAAGTGACTCCACAGTATAAATGTACATAAAGAAAAAACATGAGGAAGCACTCTCTGGAATAAAAGACCTACTTTTCAGTCACAGTAAAGTCAGTACTCTGCCAACACAGGATTTGGAGGTGCACTAAGACTAACATTTATACTGTCATGCCTCATTTTGTCAATAGAGTCATTTTGGGATGAATATTACATGGTTTGAAAACTCATGGATAAAAAAATTACATTAAACAATGTATTCACTGTCACATCTAGAAAATTTATGTAACTGCTTTAACTTTCCCTCATGAATTCCCCTCTCTCGCCTGCTCTCTCTCACTCATACACTAACTTTAAAGAGTATTTAATTTAACAGATACCCATACTAGTACAATCTTAAAATTAAATGGTTCTAAATATAATTTTCTGGAACAATGCCTTCAAAGAAGCATCTTTGGTTCCCTAAAGAACCTTTTAGAGGAAAACCTCAACTGAAATTTTCTTTAGGGAGTCAAAAGAGTTTCTTCAGTGGTATCACTCAAAAAAACTGTTTTGGCACACTTAATAGTAAACAGCACTGAGAAGAATGCCTTACAGTAAATGGGCCTTATGATTTCATCTAATCTCTGAGGAATCTGAAGGAATGGCTAGCTCATTCCTCTAAAGACATTCCAGTGTTGTACCAAATGGGTCAGTGGTGGGGGTTGGGGCGGGTTGGAGTAACAGAGCTATTTTCACCCCCCATGCTAACTTTCCCCAAGACCCACAAACAATAGCAATTGCTCTGACCCAGGCATGACCTAATCTACCCCCAGTCCCTGAGGGCAACAACAATAAATCACCAAACCACATCAGTAAACAGTAAACACAAGCAATCTCTTCAGCAAGCTCTTCATAATACCACCTTTGTCAGACATTTATATTTCCTAGATCACAGCAGTTACCCAGCCCGTCTGAGACTCTCTGCCAAATTTCTGGTCGCCTAGGTGATGGGTAAAAACATGCACCAGGCCTGCACAGCTGTAGATGCTTGCCTAGCCATGGGACGGCACCGTCTCCTCAAAGTCTGAGAGAACAGTGAAAAAGAGATAATGGGCCATTCAAAAGAGGGATTACTGCCTGTGGACAATGTGAAAGACCGGGAAAAGATAAGAAAATGAAATGTAAGCAATGTCTTCTGTAGAGGTGTAAATCTTGCCAACAATTCACTGACGATTCTTTAGGAAACATTTGGTGCATCATTAAATCACAAATTTCAGCAGGATTTGATTCAGTTAGTTTGGTACAATTCAGGATTATGTTTAAAAATATACTAAGTAGCCAAACTATTTATGACAGTGTTCCTGCATTTTCTTAAACATCAAATTCAAGGATTTTTCAGGCGCAATTTCCTCAAAATCAAGGACCCAATATGGCATTGTTTCAGACACCAGTTAAAGTTAATTCCTTTAACAGCACTGCTCGTTTAACACTTTCTCGCTTGCTTGCTGCCGTTTAACCAGCATCACTTGACTTCAGTGACTCACGGATGCACATGACTGTCACACTTTCTATAGGCAGGTGGCACATGAATTGGCACACCTGCAGACTGCAGAACGTATTCTATTTACTAACGAATATCAAAAGAGCTTCAATTTCCATTAATGCACAAAATAAATAACTTCAAGCACTTTCAACAACCCAGTCTAGTTGTGCCCATTTTCACAAACCAACAAAAATTTCAAGGACCCATGGGAACCAAGGTTACACAGTAAAGGCATACAGACAATAAAAACAACTCTGGTCAAAATTACAGCATACAGAGGCTATGGTGAACTATTTGTCTTTATATAATTGATTTGAGAACTAGGTCTTGCCAGAAACATATCAAAACACTTGTTTTTCTCAAAACTGATTATGAAGTCACAAACCACCAACATCAAGATGAGTCCCAACCAAGCCACAATATGAATCTGGAATCATTTTAAGCCGGTTATATGACTTATGTTGTACCCTTTTCATGTTGGTGGTTTGACATGATGATTTTCCCATGTGCGTTTTTCATGCAATGTCTCTGAGGGTAAAGCACAAGTACAGTCCATTTATGACAGCTCTTAACCTATAGAGAAATGATGCATGCTAATGGAGTCAACAGATGGTGTTTAATGGACTCATTATAAAGACTCAACAAAAACAGAGTTCAGTGCCTGTGGACATACCGGTGCTGTAATGGGCAATCAGTGACAAAGGCCAACAAAAAACATCCACAATATCGGAAAAAATAGTTTCTTGCACATAAAGGGATGGTAATTTAACAGTTATTCCGATGAGTAATCATACACATATGATTTATGACAGCAAACATACAGTAAACTATACATGTACTATATGAACAAAAGTATTGGGACGCCTGACCATTACACCAACAGGGACTTTCATGACATTGCATTCAACTCCATAGACTTTAATATGGAGATATTGACCTTCACTGGAAGTAAGGGGTCTAGCCCAAACCCTGGTAAACAGGTGTGTCCCAATACTTTTGTCCATACAGCGTATAAGCACATTCATGAGATCCTGCTGATGTGGGGCTTCTCTCTTTCAGTGTTCAGACAAAACCCAGCTTTATAATGACATACAAAAGACCTCTTTATCATTCAAATAACAAGGTAATTAGTAAGTAGATTCATTAAGAGCAAAACGTTTATTTTTTTAATCAAGCAACTGATTTAACTGAGCAATGGTGACACCCTAACGTATAGACTAAACCACTGGTGAATTGATTTGACCAATTCAAAAGTTAACAAACGTAAGCATTCACCCAATAAGAACAAACATATTTTATGCTATAGAAGATGTACTAAATTCTTGTTGTCCTTTAAAAAATGCATTTTTGAAGTTCTTTGGTAACATAATATAGTGCAAAAAATTTCACACAATTGATTGTAAGCTTTTCTACCTTTTTTATTTATATGTTGTATTGCTTTTTGGGCCTTTTTGGTACTTTTCCACCAACCTCCCACCCCCACCCTGCCCCTCAAAGACAAACACGCTTGGTCTAGATGAATGTGATAAATACAGCACTAGAGAGACAAACTGTATCTCTGCCATGAGTATAAAGATTGTTTCCCCATGCACTCATGCCACAGCCATCTGTGTAAATGTTAGCACTGCAGTAGCCTGGGTGTGAGAACACTCCATAAAGAAAGAAGCAAGCACCATTTACAGTAAGCACCCAAATACTTTATAACAGGGTTTTCATTTTGCTTAATTGCAACAGTTTTAAGCCAACATGAAACCTTTTAAAATGAAACTTTCTCATTCCAAAGGTGGATTGTGTAACTGTAATATCTTCTTCATATCATTATTTCCCAAAAGGAATTTTTCTTTACTCATTGCAACATCATTGGTGCATACCTAAAAGACACAACATTTAAAAAATGAAGAGAGTGAGACAGAAAGAGAGAGAGCAAGAGAGAGAGGTAGACTCTTTATTTTTTAGTTACACCCCTGTTCTTCTTAAACACCCACTGTAGGCTTAGCTTTCCCAGCAGCTCTGAATGTTTGAAATGAGAGTGTGTGGCCAACAATAACACAGCCTTAGTCCCTCAGACTCCTCTTCAGTAGAACAACACTCGTCTGACATGCAGCAGGTGCTGGTCTAGCGCGATATCCTGTAGCTGTTTTGTATGGGGACAGCTACAGCATGTGTTCATGATTACTGCACTAAAGTTTTATGGGACTCATTTGTGACATCATAAATCAGAACTTCTCTGTAGTGGAAATGAACAAATTGGTGAAAATCTATTGCTAAAAAGGCAAGAGTCTCATAAGCCTGCACATAACTTTTAAAATGCCTTAAAGGTTGTAATAAGATCCATATAGGTGGTATGTTTTAACCTTACACCAGGGTTAAATCAGGGTTAGGGCCTTCGTTGTAACTCATTTAAAATGCAGTCCTGGCTGAAACACTCCTTATCACTTCAGAGTGAATGAACTGCCTAAACTGTGATAGGCTGAATCGGTGGATGCACACGCACATTACAAAATGTCATTACAAAAACAAGTGCAAAATGGGCAGTTTTTGCAGCTTCACTGCCATATTTGGTACATTAACTGTGCATTTTGAAACTTCAATCATTTTTACTATTTAAAAAAAAAGAAGGGAAATACATTTTTCAATAATGTAGGACATTTAAATATAGTCAGCCTTGGCTGGTGCTGGGGTTCAGGCAGGGGTCACCAGGTCGAACCTGGGAAACAACCTGGTTTGTAATAATAATTTAGAGTCTACAGAAAACCAGTTGTCCAGTTTTCTTTATTCTGTCTGATGAAATTTAGGCTGAACTGGAATTTACGACCCACGAGTGTTTTGTCATTAGTCAGTGGGGAAATTTAGGCTGAGGATGTAATTGGACAGACTTTTTGGTATGCACTGGCATACAGCATTCATGTCATAACTCACTCGCACCCTAGCTCCACTATTACTCAATAATTAATGAACTACATCAGCACCAGCACAGGCATCATGCAAACTCAGTTCTGCTACCAAAATACTCTTTCATGTCTGAAGAAGTATACAGTCGAACCTTGCTTAGTCTAGAAAAAGGGAGATTAAACAAGGCATGTGAAGCATAGTTGGCAAAATACGATAGCAATTTTAAAACCCGGTCAACTGAAAAGTATGCTAAATGTTTGTGGCACTACAAGGTCTTGCCCACAGCTAGTGACTGTATTCCTTCACAGTCTGTGCAGGGAAATGCAGTCACATTACTGAGTCACATAACTGACCTCATTAAAACACTGATCCGTCTACAGCCGGAGTCTAGCACAGCGCCCAGATTTGGAAACTGTGTCACTGGATTTCTCCAGCACCCCTCTACAGGGTCCTGTTCCCTTTTCATTTAGCTTGTATATGCAGGACATACCTATGCCAACACAGGGTGTAATTTTGGTTTTAGAAGCTGGGGTCTGCTGGGTTCAGGGCTATTAAGTTTTAGCACCCCCACCCCCGCACTTAAAGCTGCATTTATTTATTTGACACACGCTCTTATCCACAGTGACTTACAATTTATTTGTGTTAAGGACAAATTAAATGTTTGGAGTCTTGTCCAAGGACACTTATTTGTAAGGGGCCAGCCTGGGGCTGGACCAATGGCTACCCCCTTGCCCACCACTAGAGCGAAACCCAGGGCTGGCACCTCTGCTCCAGCTGGCAGGGCGAGGCATAGGGCACCGCCCAGTAATCAGCCTCATTAGCGGCACCTGCAATCTGCCTGCTATAAACAGGGCTCGTAGGCACGCTGACTGTGAAGTCTTTGCCATCATTTGGCGTTCCCAAACACTTAGACTGAGCTGGTATTGGTATTTGGAGCTTCCTAGCTCTTCTGTTCCTCCAGGAGTTCAGATGTTTCGTCATCCAGCATTTACATTCTGAGCTTCTTTGCTCTCCCTCTCCCCTTAGAGTCTGGGTGTTATACCACCAATCCTTAGAGCTCCCTTTGGGCACCCCCTTTATCAAAAATGCACACAGCACATTTTCAGTCAGGTGTACACTTCTCTGTACTTCCTTTTGCCTTTCTCTCTGAGAGAACTTATCTGTCCATTCAATCTGGGCCCACCAGTCTGTTCCCTCCTGGCTATTTCTGGTTTTTCCCCTGTAAGAAGCTTCATGGTTCAGCAGTAACGCGCTAGTCTCACTACCCCAGTGATTCAAGTCCCATTCGCAGTAGACTTTTACCTCCGCCTGGTCTCAGTGTTCCCTCAGTCTGCATTTGGGTCCGTCCTTAAAACTCCTTATTGGCGGGTCACATTCACTCCCGCTGCATCGTTACATTATTGGTGTAGCATGGTGCACTTACATGCAAGAAGTACTGAATATCAGTCTGTTGCATGAAGAACAGAGCTGTTACTCACTATGTTTCACAAATAACTTTTATTAAGTACTACAATTATAAATAAAAATTACCATAATTAAATAATTTCTACCATGCTTGTTTGGTAACTTTAACTATCTTAGCTAGTTGACCACTGAGGCAACAAAGTTTTATTGTTTTACTTAAAGTCTTATTATTGTTAATGTTAACACTAGCTAACAAGAACTAACTTATGCCGATATAGATTTTAGGTGACTAAAACTTCCTATAATATGTCTGACAGTAATTGTAGACATTTCTGTTTTATACCCAAATAGTTACTTAGACAATGCATCACCAATGTTGTGAGATAAATAATGCTTACACAAAGGGAATTAACAAAATACAAGTTTATTTGTTTGGCTGTTATTCACACACTCACTCATTTGGTCAGTGGAGGTGAAGGGCTAAGAATAAAGTGGAAAACACTGAAAGGCTAGCTAACTGATCAACAAGCTGCCTGTATTTAAAATTTCAAAATCACTGATGTTATTTAATACAGAAATAATATCGCAATCGAATTAAGTAAACATGAAAATCCTACAGTATTTGTTAGTTTACACTGTGCTTTGAACCTGTGGAGGACACAAACTGGATTTTCAAAAGTGGGTGACATGCCCCCTCAACCCCAGCCCCCTCCTGACAACCACCAGTGGAAACTACACTTGCAGACACAAATACACACAAAGAGTTACTCACTCATAAGCACTAGACTTCCCACTGACCAGACTCCAGACCAGCCTACTATTAGACAGAAAGCAAGGGGGAAAAAAATGTACAGCGTCAAATTGGAAGAATTTTAATGTAACCACAAGTAGGCCTGCCTTACGCGTGACAGTAGTGAAACCTTACCTGCAATTGTGGAAACTAGACATACAGACATTCCTTTACACCTCCAAGTCCTTCCATCCTGCCGCAAGGTGAGTGGCCCATGTGTTTCCACTCTGGACCTCAGTAACATAGTTTGAGGGCAGGGTGCAGAATAAACCCAGGAAAACGGGTCACGAGGGTGATCATCGTTCAGACATTATTTCAGCCGTCTAAGGCTAAAATAGAATCGCGCCCTAGAAGCTCACATGATCAGCAAAACATGTGCGCCCCTGCCCACAACAGAGGGACCTTGTAGTGTGTAAGGGAATGCACATTCGATTACACATCTCCAATACAGCTATAAAGATCCCAAGCGGGAACACTGCGTGACATCATCTCCATCTGCCAGACCTATAACATGCGAGCCTCAGCCTAAAAAAAAGAAAACTGTCCCGGAGGCTGGAACACCCTAGCCACCCTTATTTATTTCTCCCAGGATGGAGAAATAATCACAGGGATCAAGGAAAAAGAAGCAAAAAAAAGAGAAAACATTAAAAAAGTGAGATTGGCTGACGTCAGGAGTGAGATAATGATGGCAATTATTGTGGTCACTTCCTCTCACAAATTGGGCCATGGGCATATTCTCTGTAATAAAAAAGAAAACAAGCAGGACAGAAGCAACAATGACCCTTCATTGTTAACCTGCTCAGAAACTGCCTCGTTAAAAACGTCAGACAGTTTCCATTATGACCTACCAGAAGCACAAAGGAAGAGTTTAGAATATTTTTAATAGCTCAGGCTTATTCCTCTGTGTTTTCACAGCTGTACTGAGATTTTATTATCTTATTAAATTGACAGTTTGGTGTAAAATCAAATTTACAAATTAGCCCCTGACCCAAATTGAAGATGATCAGTCACGGCATGTTTGGTGTTTGAGGCAAATGAGTGCTGATTTAGATGTACAGATTGTTTGACGCTAACTAATGATCACACACATAAATTATTTCTACATTAGTCTCACAGTTCCAGTGCAAAACTAAACAACCAAATGGACAACAAACATGCCTGGGCTGACTATTTTTGTACAAGGGGGAAACTGTCTACATTTGCTAAGCTATTGCTTTAATATATCAGACAGTTTCCTTCATTACCTACCAGGAGTTTAATGGAGTAGTTAGGAACCCTATATTTGTAATACAGTCAAGTCTTATTCCAGTCTCCTTTTTTGCAGCTGCATCATTATTTTACAATGTTACAGTAAAATTTAATAGCCCAACTGTAATCTGGAATGCTATGCTATTGCTTTCGAAGACCTGATCGGCTGCAACTGGAGCTACATTTCATTTATTTGTTTCTGTCTGCACATGCAGCCATGCTGAAGTGGACTTCTGAGCTCATAATCCATACAGAATAAAAGTGACAGCCAGAAACATAAAACACCCACGTCTGAGCAGCTGTTACTGTACTCCCGCATCCAGTCTCACAGCAGAACAGAGGGGAGGCAGGGGCAAGGCGGAGGACAAAGGCGAAAGGTTTTACTGCAACACATTAAACGGAGATCTGACGCTATGTAGCAGCAAAACTGCGCTGTCTATCATTTTGCGACTCTTGGCTCGGATTGACTGGCTCATTATGGTGCCACTCACAATCATGTGAAGGTTTTGCAGAGAATGCCACAGGAACAACAAACAGGGCCTTGCTGCGCCGCAGCCGTTTACACAAACACAGGCCATTTCAATCAAGGACGTGGCGGTCCCATCACCATGTTCCACAAAAGCCAATAGCAGGGTTGGGCTTGCCAGCTTCGCAGTTTCACTGTATGGAGAATGTTATGTGCTGGCTTTGTCCTGATATAAAGATGTATGGTTTACTGCAACTTGGTACTCGTAAATTCTATGGAGCAGCAAAGCTCCTCGCTGGCCCTTGAGGAAAGGCGTGGGATGGTGGTGGTGTCAGCTGCAGCTCCGGCTCCCCCGTGACCCTGCCATCAGCTCACACGCAAGCTGTACCGCAGTCTCCCAGCAGCACATATGTGACTCTGAGTAAGATGACGTAATGCTACTAAGATTGCACAATATGGACAAATATCCAGATTTACAGCTACATCCTGTAATTGTGAAATCCGAGTTAAAACATGCTGAAAACTTGCCTGGTAGGTTTGTGATTGGTCAAGAAGTTCACAGTGTAGTGACTGGTTAGAGAGCTCATTTGTACATTGCAGCTGTTATTCTAGCATCGCAAAGGTCATTACTGTGATAACGATTAACATATAACATATAATGCAACCCTAAACGCAACAGAACTTCAGGGGATCCGGTGGCTCATTTCTTCCACTCTGTTTGTATTTCTCAAAGAAAATGAATCTATCTTCCTCTTTCGATTCCTAACTACACAGTAGTTGGTAATTATAATTGTATATATGATATCTGATTGGTTGTCCTGTATTGTGCCTCATTCAAAAAGCAGTCTACGTATGAATTCATCATGTTTTTAAATGAAATGGGCCCTTAAGTGCACAAATCGAACTGAAACTTGATTTGATTTTGGATTTAGACCCACCCATATCATGTGTACAAATCTGTTTTCATCAGAATGTGAGACATTACAAATATAGTAATATATAATAAGTCATATTTATCATCACTGTAAATCAGTACTGTCAGGATAAAACCTCAGATCTCCACACTTGTAATGGAAAAAGACAGAAAAAAAACCTTCTTAACTTTGAATGGAAGTTAATGGACCAAATTTTACCACAATGTAAAAGGCAAAAAGTATTTTCAAATTATGTCAAAAAATAAAAAGTTTAGATGAAGGTTTTGTCCTCACAGCGGCAACTTATGTATACATTAGCGTTCAAAGTTTACAATCACTTGTCATATTAATAACTTCTATTATTGTATTTAATAATATGTTTTTGGGAATGATAAAGTCAGTTTATAGGAGTTACTTGATAAGTGACCTGCCTGACAATTAATTACCATGGTTCAAATATGAGACATTCTGCATATTAATTTTATTAGAACATCATTCCACTTATTAATTTTAGAACTACTCCATATTCTACAGCTTTCTTAGTCCTTACAAAATCATCTACATCTATGTACATCACATCTGCATGTAAGTTTCTAAATTTTTACAGTTGCCTACAAATGAATTGAAAATATTTGAAGCTAAAAAAACCCCAAAACCATCTCCTTAACAAATGTATTGTAGACATGCACTGCAACATTTATTTTATAGAAATAAATAGAAGTTTTATAGAAAACTTTCCAGAAAATTGACTGTGTTCGCATTACAAACCTCACACCCATCTTGGATTTCTAAAAGGATATTTTCCATTTGTGTGTATACGTGACTCGTATCTGTCTTTATTATAAACCTACACCTCGAAACGACCCACAAGTGCTCATCCAAATCAGTAGTGTTACAGGAATTAACTATGTGCCTTTGGAACATCAAACTAAGACCGAATCATCCCTCGGATCGGATTTGTGCCACTGGAACCTTGTAATGTAAACACAGCCATAGTGATTTCAAACCTTTGAATTGCTAGTATATATAAGTTTAATCATTTCAAAGTTATTACCCAACTCTATGTGTACCACCACTGTAATTGAGTTGAATGCTGGTCGTTTGGCATAGGTGTGAAGTGCTCATTGAATAGACTATAAGAGTGTGAAAGCCATTTGCCCCCCACCTAAGTGTAAATTAACAGGCAGTGTGGAAGATACGAAAAACATAGTACTGTATACCTTAAAGTGAGAAATAGTTCTACTTAACTACATTTCCTCACACAAAACAAGGACCGATATTTTCATTCGTAATGTTCTGGGGGTTCCTTAGACGTCAGGTGGATAAAATCCATGCTTAGGACACTGAAAGGTACACACATCGTTCAAAAATACACACTTATCTGCACAGAAAAAACACAGGGCACAGTAGTGTATGTCTTCAGACGTAAAACACTGCAATCAAGCAGAGCAGACTCAACATAATGCTGCACTTGTGGGTTTCTGGCAATAAGTTTTATACAGCTCTGCACTGTCCACAAAGCTGTGTTTAGTTAACGAGAAAAGTGGGCTAATCTAGTCACACAGGCACGCTTACCAAACAAGGGCTTTTCACAAGGTGGCATGTTTGAAGCCATCTGTAATGTTTGGGATTTTTTTGGCCCTAAAAATATCACAGAGAACCTTCAGCAGTACTTGTTCACTGGTCAGTTTGGATAGTAAATAAAATGGCCATATTTGTGATGAAGACATCCCTGGTTCCTTTCACCACCAATGCACAGAAATCCAAGTATTTAAAATGAACCGCACAGAATCAAACCACTGTGAATGACTTTACGAGTCACAAGTTTACAAGTGCTATACCTCCAGTGCAGCTGTTTTGGGAGGTCTTGCCTGGCGTTTACCCACACTCAGTCCGGGTTTGTGGTTTCCAGAGATGGCATAGAACACTCTGTACTGTAATTCTGATTTTACACAGCAAAGGTTGTCCCACCCCATGAAAAGTTACCGTGAGACATTATTGTGGCACAAGTGGGTTGAGGGCAGAGAGTTTGTGCCTTGTCTGGGAAAAAGACCATGAAGATAAAAGGCACGGGACTATAATGAGTGTACACTTGAGTCGCCTGTTTGCACTTTCACAAAGCTGCAAGTCATGTTAACACTGCCTTTATAGACTAAATCCAAGTATTTATACTTGGTCTTTATAGACTAAAGACAGTCCAGACTTTAAAGAAAGCATCCTGATGCTGAGAGTGTTCTGTGAAAAAAAAGCGAACGAAACCCCACACACTTTCTCCTTTCATGGAGAATCACGGAGCATGCCTCTGGTCTAAACACACCCCAGGTATCCAGTCACTTTGCTGTGTGTGTGTGTGTGTGTTACTGTGCAAATGTAATGGACAAGAACCTGCCAGACACATTTAGCACAATGACAATACAATCAAAAGCTTATAGTACTAAAATAATATGTGATAGACTGGCATAACTTCTTTTTAAAGTGATGTCATATTCCACCTACATGTTTTAGAGCTTAGTACCTGCTCTGATGGACAGTCAGAGAGGAGAGCAGGGAGAAACTGAGGTGTAAAGGTTTCCTTACCTGCTGAAATTGGCTCCTGATTGAAGTCTGCGCTCAGGGCTTGGTGACCACAGTGTATCAGAAGGAAGACGGGGAGATAAAGCCACTGGGGACACCCCATCCTCGGCTGTCCTCGGTCTACAAAGTCCTGTGTGAAAGAGTGAAAGTGGCAGAGCAAGAAGAGGAAGAAAACAAGCCCACCGATTGTCCCTTCTTTCTTTCTTTTTTGGCTCAGCCGCACAGGACGGGGCGCACTGACGCACAGGCGGACCCTCGACTCTGGCGATAATAACGAAATATTCCTTTTTGAAAAATAATAAAATGAAACTCAGAGGAACACTTGGACCAAAAAAGGTCCGACAGAGGCAGAAAAAGGCTCCCTGACCGGCTGATGCCTCTCAGTGCTTTAGAAACTCCCTGCGCAGCTTTGGAGAGGGGAGCCGGTGCGTCCCCTGCTATAAACCGAGGTGGCAAGAGAGAGTGAGTGTGTGTGTGTGTATGATAGAACAAGTACAGCTGTGTGTGAGCGACCCCCTTCCCTTTTTCCCTCCTCTCCTCCTCCCTCTTCTCCCCTCCACTGCCTTTCCTCTCCCAGGGCGCGAAGATTAGTTCGTTAGGTTTACGGTAATAACGTCTCCCTTTATGTCACAGAAGTTTGGCGTTATTTTACCTCGAAATAATAATTAATATCACTCACACAACTCTCCCTCTCTCTGTGTTCCCACATTTCACTCGTTCATCCCTCTTTAATCCCTCTCTAGCGAAATATTTTCACTTTTCTGCAAGTGCTCCATAAAGTGATGAGCAATGTCCATGTCCATCAGTAGCCTAGCAACACACCTCAAACGATCAAGCGAAACAGAGGATCCATAACATAAACAAACAGATAAATAACGAACAAAGACCATTAAAATATAAAAAAATAAGCCTCAGCTTAAATAATGTTTGTAATTAAGTTTTATTATTAACTTTCTACTTACTAAAAAATTCACACATTTCCTCCTCTTTGAACGTTGTTGGACAGATAATTGAAGTTGCTGTTTGTCATTGAATAGTTACATCTCAAAGTATTTGAAACCAAAAATACTTTTCGGTATCTGGTTTTAATATACGCTGCACAAATCAGTGATGAATTAAATTAAGATGATTAAAGTATTTATTCTGAATGGTAGTTTTTGTGACTTGGAATTCCATGGCTAGGCTACTTGATTAAGAAATCTGAAGTGAACATATCAGTAATACTGTATACATCAAGCCAAAAATAGCAATAAAAATTGAAATGACATTTCATGTTTATTAGAATGAAGTGCATTTATGCAAGTATTAAGTAACAGAGTGGGAAAAAAGAATTGAAATTAGGCAGCAAGGCAATAAAGAAGAAAAGCTGATGGATGGGCTTGAACTGACTTCAGAAGCTTCAGAAGCTTTTCTGCTCTCACCTTCAGCGTAAATGTCCATGGATTAAAAAATGTGATCTAGTGTGTTGCCATTGGGGCAATGTTAGCATATAATAGGCATATACTGTCTGTTTTTAGAGAATATAAATACTGACATCAAGAAAAGGAAAGGCAGCAGAGAACACATAAAGACTGGTTAAACTACTTGCGATTGGACAAATGTGTAACTAAAATTGGTCAATCATAGTCAAATTGAAGTTTAGCCCAAAATACAGATGTATCATTTGTAAGAGTGTATTTGGTAGGTCCTCAGAGGCAGAAATACATGGTGTATGTGTCCTACAGTACAGTACATATGTACATTTACAGAGAAAATATGCAACAGTCACTTCAACTTGTACTTAAATGGGAGTTCCATGTGAAATGCTGTATTCTAGACAAACTTACAGTCAGAATTGTTCACAGTGGTGCTGATAGGAACCAGACGTCAGTTATTATGCAAAGGGTTACTTTCCCAGGCATGAATTAAAACAAATCTTGGAGTAAACTGCAGTGTCATTTCACCTGGGCGTTCTTTTTAGTCTATTAGCCCTAATCTGTGTCTGGGAAACCGAGTTGCTATATTATATATATACTGATGTGTGTATATATATATGTACTCCCCAGCCAGGGAGCTGCTTGGATTCCTTGTACTGAAGGACATATGAAAAGCATGACAAAGTAGTTTATACACTCATGTGTTTAGTAGTAAAGGATTATTTTATTTTCTATACTGAATAGACCTAATCTACATTAATAATGAGAATTCTAAAAAAATTAGTAACACTGACTGTTTATAACAATTCTCCTCTTTCTTTTTTTGGTCATAAAGTTCACATCTCATTGCTAAATTGCCCATAGGTGTGTGTGTGTGTGTGTGTGTGTGTGTGTGTGTAAGTTTGTTTATCTACCCTGCAAATGGATTGGTGGCCTGTCCAGAGTGTTTCTCCACCTTTCGCCTTATGACCCCACCGCATCTCTGGTTAAAGATAAGCAACTTGAATACTAAATGAATGAATGACCAGCATCTCATATTTAAATGTTAAAGCACATTGTAGGTTTAAAGCAAGATATCCTTGCTTTTGCTGACATACAAATCAGGTTGTTGCCCCATTTTTGACCCCCTCTCCACAGAACATCATGCTAAAACAGCATTCTGTGGTTGGTTATTTTGTATGTGAGTCAAATGGGCCTTTTCTTGTCAAAGTAGGTGGTTCTCGGCCACATTAAGGGATGAAAAACTCTAGATTCTTTAACAATAGGCAGAGGTTTGGCGTCTGAGACTACTGGTACATTAACCACATCATCAGGACAGCTTAGATCCTGGAAACCTATGATTTCATTGACCCACTGATATTTAATTGCAACATTTAATGATTAAATATGATTTCTTTTAAAAGCCGGTAATTAAGTGGATAAATGATGAATTTGTAGCTCGTAGAAGAAGCTACTAATTTATTAAATATACAAAGCACAGCACAGTATTCAGCTCACAGTTTTCAGTGTTTTGGCTCCCTGTCCTCAAACACATAACTCACACTAACTGCTCATTTCACCATTTAATCATGCTAAATAGACTAATAATGGCAGTAATTTGAAAAAAAAAAAAAAAAAGAAGACAGATTTCCACTGCCATTCTCACAGGAAAGTGATATGTTGCATGAAATAAACTACGGTAAAAATAGCTGCCATGGAAATATGTCATATTCTTGGGGAAATAAGAAGTCAGATGTGTTGCACTTGCAACATATACACTTTAAAGCAGTGTGATTTATTCATAGAGAGGATTTGTACATTCATATTGTTTTAATTTTTATTTACAGTCTCAATTCTGAATGTGTAAATGGTACATAATGAGATAATTGTATATTGCATGGAATTAAACAGTGGGGGGACGCAGGAATTGTGGGCCAGTGCCAGCATGCAGATCCAAATGCAGATGTTTTAGCATAGAAGCCAAGCGTTGCTTAAATGTTCTGCTCCTTAAAAGTACACTAAATACATTCTCAAATACGGTATGGTTTGGAAACATCAACTTTAAGTCAAAAGCAGTTATTTGCAGATGCCAACATGGTTCCAATATAACTGTGCATATTAAATAGTTCATTTCAAGGGCTCTTCAGTAGCACATCTGAATAACATCTTACATTGGACCTATTGTCAGGAGATCCAATCCTCAGTGATGCCACAGCTATTTGTGGCCAGAAGTCCAAGTGGAGGGTATGATTGTCCTCGCTCTATCAGGGTGGGTAGGACAGCCTTCCCCTTTGCCTTATCACTCAGCAGGCATGTATTAGATGAAGTAATAGAATTGGTACTTAGTGTTCTCCTCAAAGTGTGTTAAACTTCTAAGCTTGGTAACCACATGTGATGTTGGAGATCTAACTAACAGGTGTTGCTGGCCATGACTAAAACTGGGCTGAAAATCAAATTTAAAAAAGTTAAGCATGGTTTATATTTTGTTTTCAAAAAATGCAATTCTCATATAAATGTCATTTTCATCTTTATTTATTTGTCAGGTTATGTAAGGGAAAAAAAGAGGAATTGGAATAACACATTGCATGTGTGAGAACTTGTACATAAATATACATCTACTATGTCTTCATAAACCTGCAATAAAGGTGAATGATGTAAGCTCTTCCCCTGCAAGTGTGCATTCCAAACAACATTTATGGCTGGCATGATGTAGTCCTCAAAGTGAGTGTTCAGTGCGTTAGTATGAAATTCAGCATGCTTGGCCAGTGGCCATGCCATTCATGCATTTTACTGTCTTTCCATGTTCTCAGGCGTATTGTGTTATTCCTGTAAAGCATATACTGAGGGTCTTTGACTCTCTTCCAAATCCATTAATGGAGGTTGTTTAAACTGGAATGTATGTGCTGTCATTGTTTATACTACACAGAAAGGCCTTAAACACAGGCCAGCATGTGCAGTATAGCAAAAGACACGATTAGAGTTGGGAATTTTGCCTGGTTGTGATGGAGTAGATCATTTCTGGCATTGTCCCAGAAGTATTGAATAGTGAAATAGTGAAAGGGATCATTCTGTCATACGTGAACACACCACAGCACACAGTGTGAACAGAAATGTCTTCTCAGGCGTCATCCCACCGCCGAATGAATTAATCAGCTTTGCTGGCCCGTGGGGACCACTACCAAGACACTTGCATCTGGATTCACTGTGGGGTGAGACAACGAGAAACAAACAGCCTGCAGTTTGCTCGCCACATCTGCCTTTAGTTAGTCGGATGAGAGGGAGTACATGTGCCATATATGTGCAAATCACACTCGTTGTCAGTGGGTGGTTAATGTAAGCCTGCATTCTTATTCTACTGTTATAGAGAAGAGAGACTTAATAAAAGATAAAGAGCATAGTTTGTTCTATATTTAAATCCCTAGATGTTAGATGGTTTCATTTTTATGGCAGCTTTTTTTTAATGGAAGGGCTTAGTTTTAGATGTTGTGGGAGGTCGGATAAAAAGGGGGGCTGCACTGAATGTTTTAAAAATCAGCTTAAAGGGATTTCCTGAGAAACGTCCTTACTTACATTAAGTGGCATATTAGACATTTCCATTCATCGTCGAGTCATTAAACTTTGGGCACTGTCAAAGCTGTCACGCAGACAGACTGCAAACTATTTAACTACTATTTAGCAGAGAAAAAGAAAAGGTTGTAAATCAATGATAATTTATGTTTTTCTTTATCATGCCAAGGAGCAGAGAAAAAAAACGTTTCACCTTTGTAAGATTTGCATTATGAGCCACCACAACTGTCGTCCTGTTTGCCTGCATGCATATCAAAGAGCCCACATTGTACATACCGAGCCCCATTTACAATGTTTTTAGGGTTTTAATCTGTCTTAAAATCATTTCTGCATAACCATTTCGAAACTCTCTGTATCCCTTAGAATTAAACAGGCTGTTTGTGTTACTGTGCCTTTAAATGAATATTTAAATGATTTCTCAGTCTGATTGGCTGTCCTGTATGTACTGTACCTCATTCAAATAGTAGTATAAACTGCAACACTCCTTATAATGCATATTACATATAACATATATATATATATATATATATATATATATATATATATATAGATGTGTTGGTTTTCGTGACACTGCAAGAACAGTGATTGTTTTTGAACTTAATTTACATACCTGGACTGTAGGGACTGGTGAGAACATTTAGTATATTTTGAAACTTTAACAGTGTTTACATACTACATTAAACTCTTTCATTTAAAAAATGTGAGAATAATTCGATTTTCCATTATTTGGGTCCTTTTAGACTAGTTTTAAAATATAAAGGTTTTTCATTTTATGGTGAAATATAACCCAGAGTTAATTTCAGCTTGTGTCTGGAAAAGCTTCTCCCTTTTCATCTATGCCAGTTTTCCACTTCCACTAGTTTTGCCTGAGTAGTGTCCATAAATTGCATGACACTCAACATCTTGATATCCTATAAAGGCAAATCAATCAGAATATGATGACTGTAATATCCTCGAGCTCAACAAAACCACAGCTATGATTCTTTTATTATTCTCTCCTGTCACCATTCGTTGTCGTTCATCTGAAATGTCAAACACAGATTTAGAGTCTTTGGAGTGAGATGCATGTACTGGTCAGCAGATTCTGAAATGGTCCAGTATTGAACGACAGCCACACATTTCCAGAGGCTATGGAACCTTATGTTACAGATGATGGTACAATATGTGTTCTGAAGTCATGGCCCACCTCGTCTTTCCTGCTCTAAATACACTGTGCCTTTGGGCCAGTGCTGATGGCACATGGTTTCTCAATCACAATAGTGAGTCACTCGTCCAAGATGCCAAGGTACCACAACCTTGATGGAGCCTTTGCCATAATTGCTCACCCGAAATAGCTTTTTCCTTTTCATTTTCAAACAGTCCCTCTTTTTGATCGTGCCACTTTCCCTTAGGCTAATTACAAAGCTGGAATCGATGGAGGACACTCCTGTCTCCTTATGTCCATCAAATTGCCTCCCTTTCAAGGCGTTCCGCTGCTGGCCCTCACTCTCCCTTGACCACAGCTCTAGCCTCTGTGGTTGTCGTGTTTGGAAAAGAGTAGCTGGAAGAAGAGAATTGCAGGCCAACATCACAAGATAACCAGCCAGCATTGGACCACTCCAGCAAGGAAATTAGCATTTTTTAAATCTCACTCCAAAAACCATCTAGAGGAAACAGCCATGCTGTAAAGGTGCTCGAGATATGAGTCATTCCAAATAGATGGTGCCATTCCAAATTGCAGGGGTGGAGCTTTTCCACATAATTATGGCCTGGTTTCCCACACCCAGATCATACCTAAACCTAGACTATATAGGATTTGAAATGGTGAAACCATTGCAATCATAATTTAGTCCAAGACTAAACTTCATCCTTGTCCAAGAAAGCAGTCCTAAGACTTTAGAACATGGTTTAAAGGAGACAGTTGAGAATTTCATAGCTAGGGTTTAGATTTAATTAGAATACATGTATATATTAATGCAACAGCACATGCACTAGCGGAGCATGGGTGTGTGTGTGGAGTTTTTGAGGACAGTTTGAGGTGGCCCTTCAGGAGATTCCTAAATCTTCAGTGAATTTGCAAACAAGAGTGGCCTTTCATTAAAGTCATACCCCAGACTGGTCATCCGGCAGGCCCGCCTGAAATCAAACATTCATAAAAAGGCTGGCTGTTTATATGCTTTGGGCCATCACTAACAAGGGCCAGGGTCAAAAAGAAAATGTCCTCTGCATGCAAGACTATCACTGCAAAAAATGTAAATTATTCAGAAAGAATTTTGCTTGTTTTAAGCATTATTTTGTGAAAAATGCTAAAGTATGTGAAAATAGAACAAAACTATTTCTTTAAATAAAATGGCTTAAAACAAGAAAAAAAATCAGGAAGTGAGAAATATCAACTTATAATCTCAAAATGAGAAATATTAGATATATTGACTGGATATATTGAGTGTAATGGTCCATATCCTATGATTCTGCATTGTATTTTTCCCCTGAGGTCCAATAATGCCATTTTGTGGGGTTTTATCTGTTGAATTATATCTAAAATTCAAGAAAATCCACTCTGCAAAATGAGTAGTTTTTAGGTTCACTAAATGCATGATGTTTATAAAGTCAGTAATCACATTATAATTGTAATTTTAGGACATTGCGGGTTGTCGCAGTCAGTTTAGTTTTCCCTGTTCTTTATTTCTTGGAATTCTTTTGTCATGTATTCTCAACATTATAATTACAGTGTCTATTACAATTTCAATGCTGTTTTCCCTTCAGTCCTGGTCTCACAGCTGTGCGCTGAGTTCTAAAATACACTTGGCACTCGCCTTTAAAATTAAAGAAACTTTTATTGTAATTTCCCCTGGTTTATAATAAACCACTTTGCTTACAGTGGTCAGTTAACCTCTAAAAGTGTCAGGAATCACAAAGAGTATCTAAAGGGTTAAACCAATCAAAATGATTACATGATTAATTGGCAAAATAATTGGTGTATTGCTCGATTCCCAATATAATCAATAGTGATAGCCGTAATTGATACTTAAAATGTATCATCCCATTTCTTTCTATACTTGCCCTCCCTCCTGGTCATGTAACATCTTCTTGTGGCTTCTCCTAACAAAGCTATGACATTTACATTGTTATAGAATTTGGCAGACACCCTTATCCAGAGCAACCTACAATCATTAGTTACAGGGACAGTCCCCCTGGAGCAACTGAGGGTTAAGTGTCTTACTCAGGAACTGGTAGTAAGTGGGGTTTGAACCTGCAACTTTGAGGTCATTGGGTTCACAGGGAATTGTGTTATTCACTATATTATGACATTTTGCACCTAGATTTCTACCCACATCTCAGCATATTTGGTTGACATTTTAATGTGGTGGGCAGTGGATAGGCAGTGGGGAAGCTGAACGACTCATCTCATTTTCAGAAGTTCACTTGTGCTACTTCACTGATGTGTTCTCTTCTTTGGCTTCCTGTAGCTGCCCACATCATATTTAAACCCTGATATTTGCCTACAGAGCCATATTTAGGTCAGACCCTCCTTAGTTGATGGCAATGGGCAAATTCAACCCCACATCTCGAACCATTTAAGCCTCAACTTGCCTCAGCATGACCTACTATCCCTCAACATGCATGAAAGATAAGCGTCAAGACCAGGGCTATCCAAAGTGAGGCCTAGGGTCCAAACTGTGGCCCACAGGGATGTTAAATTTGGGTCACCGTAACTCCCCACCTCCTCACCCAATGAGAAAACATTTTCACATAGCTACCTATGTTTTTTTTTTTCAAGATTTATTCCATTAGATACTTTTTATGACAAAACATGTACAATAGTTTAATGTTAGGAAATATATTTAAAAAAAAAAAACCTGACCACAAAGTCTTGACTCAAGAGTAGCACACACTAGAGGAGATATAGGGACCACTTGGGTGAAGTATATCTTTTTCAGTAAATTAAGGGACAAAACAGTCAGCTTTGTATGTAAAGAAATCATAACATATTTAAGAATATTTATTAACATGGTGAAAGTACACCTGCTTCAAATATTTTCATACATGTTAAAAATTAGGTTGCCAGAGTGAGTTCTTTTTTGGTTCCCTTAAGAACCTTTCAGAGGATTTTTCTTCTTTGTCAATGAGCAGTTTAGAGAAATTCACATAAAGTATAGGTTCTAGGAAGAAACCTTCTATTGTAATCATTGCGTGAAAGTTCTTTAAACTCACTTTAAAAGCACATCTCATTTACAAAAATGGTTTTTAGGAAACTAAAATGGCTCTACTATCCAGTCAGTCTGAGAAACAATCGTTCTTTTTTTAGGGTTGAACAAAGGTGACATGAAAAAACTTGAGGCTAGTAACAAGCTAGTTACCTATTTTGTCTTTCTGGCCCTCAGCCGACCCCAAACATTACATAAACCTTTATTTTATGGAAACATTTTACTTAGCTTTACCTAGTTTTGTAATCTTTTGTCTTTTGTATTTTTTTCCTATGGTCGCACATTTATGACCGGGAAACACTGTTAGATATCAGAGATGTTAGCTTTGCAGTGGAATTTAATCTCATCTCCTTGCACTCCCAGAGTTATGATGCCATGGGGAGCCATCAGACTTACCGGACTCTCTTGAAACCAATCGCCAGAGTAGAAAACATGTCCAGAGTAGAAAAGATGTCCGATGCCTTGCTAGCTGTGGTAGGCTTACTCTCCTAAGCATTCTTCTGTCCCAGTGTGCAATCACTGCATAATGACCTTTGCTGTAGGTTCACCACACAGTGAAACATCAGAAACTGCATGATGCTGTGCTTCAAAGGAACATGGCTCAACCACAAGCCCCATGACGAGGCTGTTACACCGGCACACTACACACTTTACAGATTCAACCACACATTCAACTTTTAAGACAAAGCAAAATTTGTGGGCACTGTAATTATTGTAAAACAGTTGTGGTGTAAAGACATCAAGGTTTTAGCCATTTGATCTTCATCAAATGTAGAAGTTCTGACAATTAGATGTAGGCTTTTCTACCTACTAGGACTGTATCACACACACACACACACACACACACACACACACACACACAAACACATCCACACACACACACACACCGGTGATGTGGAGGGAGCTTTACAGCAAGGTCAGAAAGTTAGAAAATGCTGATGCGGCCTCCACTCTGCTAGGAAACTTTAACAATTGTAATCTAAAGTCTGCCTTACCAAACCACGAACAATATATTACCTTTCCCACTAGATAAAACAACACACTGGACCAGTGCTACAGTAATGTCAAGAAGAAATAAACTGCAGCCCCCAAGCCAAACTTGGTCAGTCTGACCACACTGCCATCATGCTGCAGTCCTCACAGACACAGAAGCCTAAATCTGAACCAATTATGGTGAGGATTGTACAAAAGTGGTCAGTCAACGCTAAACTGCTTTGTGACATCCGACATGGTGTTTGGGGAGCCTACAGACAACATGCACAAATATACATAGACTGTTAGCTGCTACATTAGCTGGTGAACGACCATGTGTGTACCCCACATGCCAAGCTGGATCTTTCCTAATCAGAAGTCATGGTTTAATCAAGATGTCCGAGCTAAGATCAAGCAATGCAATGTGGCTTTGGAGCCAGGGAACAACCAACAGTATATGTTGGCCTGTTATGTTCTGCTGAAAAAGCAGCAAAAAAGGACCTGTGTACAAAAACTGGAATGTGTAATGCTGACAATAATATCCGTAATGTGTTGGAAGGCCTCCAAGCTGTCATAAAATATAACTGAAACAGGCACGCTGTCACCACTTCAGGTATCACCTTCTCAGACAGTCTTAATGCTTTTTACGCCTGCTTTGATAACCCACATAAGGCAGCAGAGCTGGATGGAGTGTCACCTAGAGTTCTGAAAGCCCATGCTGCTAAGCTGCCAGATGTTTGCACAGAGACATTTAACCCCTCACTGGCCCAGACTGTCGCCTCACACCACTTTAAACACTCAGTCATTGCACCACATACAACCTGCATGAACAACATCAGTCACTCTAAAGTACCTAGAGTAACATTGCACCACATACAACCAGCATGAACAACATCGGTCACTCTAAAGTGCCTAGAGTAACTGGTACTGTAATTCATGGACTCCATCATACCTGTGACCACTGATCCTCTCCTCTTCGGTTTGCCGACTGGGAAACGGATGCTGTGGTCCTCACTCTCCACTCCGTCCTAGAATGCCTGGACAACTCCCGTCTACATGCTCTTTCTGGATTATTGTCCAGTCCTCTAAGTTTCAAAGATGGTAGACCAAGGGCTGCCCACCCACACCTGCACTTGGATTCTAGACTTTTTGACAGAGAGATCTCAGGTGGTTGGGGTGGAGAACAGCACCATCAGCACTGGAATTTCCCAGAGCTGCTGCCTCAGCCTTAGTCCTTCTCCCTCTATACTTAGTGATAGTGATCATTCGATCATACGTGAACACACCACAGCACACAGTGTGAACAGCCCGAAATTCTTTCTCTGCATTTAACCCATTCACCAAGTGAAGCAGCGGGCAGCCAGGAACACGGCGCCCGGGGAGCAGTGTGTGGGGACGGTACCTTGCTCAAGGGTACCTCAGTGGTGCCTAGCGGTCTTGGGAATCGAACCCACGACTTCCTGATCGCAGGGCGAACGCCCTAACCACTAGGCTACCTATTTATTACCAGCTGCCAGACTTATTACAGACTGTCCACCCATACATTTTCAACTTTGCAGATGACACAACCGTCCTAGGGTTTATCAAAGGAAACAATGAATTCTATTACAGGCAGCTGGTGGATGAGATACTATGGGAAGAAAACAGTCTTGTTCTCAGTTTTTTTCTCAACAATATAACAATATATATATATATATATATACACAAAAACTTGGATTTTAATATTTATATTATATTTTGTATAGTCTACAGTTTTTATATTATATTGTTATATTTTATAGCTTTTATTCTATTGGTTATGCTGCTTCTACTTTCTTCTCTTGTTCTGTCCACTTTGCTGTTTGCTGTAACATAGCAAAATTCCCATCCATGGGACTAATAAAGGTTATCCTACAATTACAAGACCAAGGACCTAATCCTGGATTTCAGGTGCACCCTAACCCCTTCCAATCCCCATAACCCCCCCCAACACACACACACACACACACACACACACAGGGTGATACCCCTCTCACTCACACACAAGCACATGCACGGAGCACATCCCACCAGATTGCCTTACCCACCAAGCCCCCCGGCCTCTGCACCTGAACTCTACACTCCATCCCTGTAGTGTTCGTGCAGATGTTTGCAGAACCTTTTGTTTAGCACCGCGTCAACTTCACACAGAAGGACAGGAAATTCCACATACTTCTACCAAAGGACTTGTGTAATCAGTGTCAATTTTACTGCAATTTTAGCAGTTTGATGCTCTGGAACTGCTAGAAAAGCCCATAATGTAAATGTGGCAGCCATTATCATTATCAGTTATCTGGAAAGGAGCAGAAAGCATGTGTTTTCTGTACACAGCAGCATTCACAACAGCCTCAGACAGTGTAATTTTCTTCAAGTCCATAAGTCAGGCGAAAGTATACACAACGAGAACCCTCCTAACTTCGAAAGCTTGAAGAGCGTAAACATTCATCAAATCCCCACACACCTACCATTATCTCTGTAAAGAGAAAGGGCGGGGGGGAGTGAGAGAATGAGGGGGATTTGGGAGGAGCTTAACTGCTATATAAGATAAGAATAGCCAAGACAAGAATAAGAATAGCCTGAAAATGCACACATTTAAGACCCTTTATTCCAAGTACACCTTCAGGATTAGTAGCAAGCCTGTGTCTGGGTGGAGGAAAACATATTAAATAGATAATGAAGGAAAGAAAGCTACATGCACTTTATTTATCCCTAAATATAAATTTGGGCTCTACAATAACACAAAAAAGGCCAATCATACATATTGCACATAATATGTAAACACTGTTAAACTATCAAAAGGTAGCATTCAGGTCCATATGGATCATGTATAGAAAAAATGCTGCAAAAAAAACACCTGTTTTGGATTCATAGTTTTTGTGATGTCACAAAAAATGTATATAAATATATCTCTCTACGCCAATATCAGTATACATCAGTGTAGCCCCCCCATTCACACTGAAGTTATAAAGAGTGTCTCAGCTTGGACTGCTTCCTGAATGAGACACAATACAAGGTAGCCAATTAGAATAGAGGTCATTTACATATAGCAGTGTTTAAAAACACATTTACAAAAACTGCTTGTTTAATTCTAAGCAATAAAGCAAGGTCATGAAGAAATGACCAGTCACTAGTGAGATAAATGATGTCTGTTTTCGATTACAGAAAACCACACGAACATCAGAAGTGGAAAAAATGGTGTAAAAATACAGGCAGTTTAAGCAAAATACATCATACAAAAAAAAAAAAAAAGTTTTCTTCAAATCATCCATCTAAATGTTGAGACTTGGGCCTGCCTCTTAAACGGCTTTTCTGATCATTGATTACGTGACTGTACATCAGCAAGCAAAACAAAAAAGTTTCACCCCCACATCCCCCCACCCCTCCCTCCCTCCCTTCACTGCGAGAAAACTCTGGTATGTTGGGGAGTTTCAGTGATTAATGCTGCCTGGTAAAGTTAGGGTAAAGACAAACAACAGTTGTACAAGCAAAGGCTGCATCTGCATACAGTGCAGGTTTGACCACTTAGATCAACAATACCAAATGACTTTCACTCGACTGAACAGAAGGTATTGTTTTGCAAGAAACAAATCATCACATATTCAGGCGAGATACGAAATCTCTCAGACTGACCGCGGTGGAGTCTTGGTAGGGCATGCCTGGAACAGTGAGGAGAAAATTTGAATGTGGTTTCATGAATCCATCTGGACAAGCAATGAAACTGTCAGAAAGACTTTGATTGTCAGGAAAAGTTCAGTGTGAGTTCAGCGCGCACGGAACAGTTAAGGTCAGTGCTAGTGTTTATCTGCTCTGTTTTGGTCTTCCGGAGTTGGGCAACTGAAAATCGACGGTTAATACCTCGTTCATGCAGAGCCGCCAAGAGTAGGATTCCCCTGTTTAGGAACATCACCTCGGGAAATTGGAAATGGTGAAATCAAACAGATAAACAGCCTCGTTTTTCCTCTCTATTTGATCACAGCTTAAGTAAACATGGCTGTCATTCAGTTTCACACCAAACAGTCCATTTACACTCTTCGTTTAGACTCAAATACATATTGACGCCCCTCTGCTTTTTGTGATTCTTTCAGTATTGGATTTCAGTCATGTGCTGGAGTTGTTTGTTTAAACCTATAGTAAGCTATTCCTATGCTGAAAATTGTCTTATTTTCCAGTACGCTGACCTAGAAAAGTAAAAAGAGGCGAATTATGAATAATGATTCAAAATAGTGGAGAAACCTCAAGTGTGGGGGCTGCAAACTCACAACTCACAATTTTTCGCCCAGAATTCCTCTCTTTTTTAAAAAAAAAGATGACTTTTAAATGTGTAGATGGATCTTGTACTGGACTGAGATTCAGTGGCAGAACACATAAAAAACTCATGCTGTGAAATCTGAGTCGCTGAAGATCACTATGAATTAGTCTACAGCATTCTGCATTCAGAAGTTTTTAGCTCGGGCCTTTTTTACGATTGCTGATGTGTCTTAGATGGTAAGTCAACGCCCTTTCCTGGAAAAAACTGGCACGTTCATAGGATGAACAATTACATCATCCTCTTTCATGTAATGTCTTTTTTTTTCGTTTTTTTTTGTATTCCATTTTTCGGAAAAGTGGGTAAAAATACACTTCACAATGCCACACACGCAACTGTAACAAAAACCATAGTCCTGTTCAGTGTTATTTTGTACATTACAGACCTTAAAACTAAATGGACTAAGCATGAAGCGGTCTTAGACCATAGTTAGCCAAGTTAGCGAGCAAAACAGGATCCGGCCGACAATGAGTCTGGCCATAAAACAACACAAAGAAACTGCACTGTAAAAACATTATTTCCAATAGCCTGCAATCAACAAAATGTTTGAGTTTAGATGTGTTTGAGTTTTAGATGATGCATTGGCAGCTTAAAATACATTACTAAGAAAGCAAATCTCTCCATTCTGCTCATTTTTGCTTTGTGGGCACTGCAGTCTGGACTCCATTAGATCAATTCCTTCTGTTTTTGTCACTAGGGACCACAAACTCACTCACCAGGGTCAGTTGACAGCGGCCGGCTGCGCAGGCAGCTAAGAACCGCAGCTTTCGGCCGGAACGCTACAGGAACACTTTTATTGGGCCTTGGCTGTGAGATGAAGTAGTGCTTAGGACTTATCCTATTCCAAAAAAAATGGCTAAATGAATCCAAAGTAGCGGCCCGTTATGTGTTTCTTTAGTTAGCATGAGATTGACATGAGGAATAGAAGGAAAACAAGCGATCAGAGCATGTAGATGAAAGAAAGCTGGATCTCAGCCTCTCCAAAGCCAATTAGGACTAAACAGGCCTCATCATTGCCACGCTTCATCGTTTAGTGCCATGTGTTTGTTTCCATTACACTGGATGGAATTTTATAGTCGTAATTAACTTAATAAGCATGCAGCATGGCAGTGTAAAGAGCTGCCATCGTGGAGTGAGTCAGCACTGTTCCTTAAAGGACAGAAAAGCTTTGTTCTCGGGAAAGGAGCTTCTCCCTTCTGCTGCACTCACGTAAGCTAATTGACAAAAGTTTGAGGGCACTTTGCCTTCTTCTGACATTTTCCAGGTAATTAAAGAGCTATTTTCCCATCTTGTGGGTGTATTTAGCCTCTATACCCAGTTTCCTGTTTATCAGAGTGTCTACCTTGATATGAAGATAATGGCTCAACACTTTTCTGTTCCATTCCATTACATCCTTTCGGCCCACAGGTTGTTTAAAGTCAAACTGAAATCAATACGGACTATTTAAAACAAACAAACAAACAAACAAACAAATACTACTACTACTACTACTACAAATAATAATAATAATAATAATAATAATAAATAAAATAATAATAAAATAATAATACATTTTATTTATAGCTGCAATTCAAGGTACTCCAGAGCACATTACACTACACAGTAAAATCAAACGTACAGTATTGTGCAACAGTGTAACAAGACATAAAATGCAGTATAATAAGTTGAAATAATCCAATAATAGCAGAAGCTCTGGTCATATTAACCACAATTTAAAAAAACCTAAATTCCTGGGTTTTTTTTTCCAATTGTCTTCCCTCAAAATGTAATTACATTTGCTTAAAATAATTCTAAAACTTATTTCAAGTTTTGATAACATTGTGCAGCAGTGGGTGAGAAAAAAAAAAATCCTGTTTCACCTCCCCTTCCCACTACCCAAGCTATCATTGAGAGAAAACACTCATCTGACCCTCTCTGCTAAAGGGTTTCACTCAAAATACTTCACAGTACGGAAGGTGAACGTACTATGATTTCTGCTTCACACTGGCTTTAAACACCTGAAAGGTTTGAATTCTAATGAGTGGTGCAGACATCACAACATTAATGAATTTTGAATCCACCTCTTTTGTGTGAATTTTGAAAATGAACATAAATAACTTAGATTTAAGAGTTAGAAAGAAGTTTTTACTTTTGGTAATAAAAAAAAAGAGACATGAAAAATGTGGTAATTCCACTCAGTCTGTCCATAGCAAACATGGCATCAGATGCAAATTCTCAGTGGACTGACGCTACAGTTCCCAGAAGTTTGGTGGGTGATGGCATGGGACTGCAACTTTAGCCCTCAATAAATGGTCCCTGGCCGCCCTCCCAGTGTCTCTGAATTGTTTGTGCTACCGCCATGTACAGACAAAAGAGGAGTGTTAAACCTGCTCCACTGAGAGCTAATGAAGGAGGCAATCCCTCCAACATTCATGGCGAGCCACACACCTACATGTGATGTCATCTTCAGGAATGTGTGCAAAAGGGTAGTTAACGAAAACATTGATTAATTCAAATCACTTAAAACTTGTGAAATATTTAAAACCTCTTAATGTTGGCTTTATTCTCAAGTTACATGTGTGATAGTTGTCCTCAAAATAAACCTGGCCAGTCTTTAACATGTTCAACTACTGCAAACTGGAAGTGTGTGTGTTCTATTAACTGATTTATACTTTGTACCAGAATTATGTGGTTCATGGTTGGTTTTAAATATATTTCTACCAGCTAATCAAATCCCTAGATGTGATAAGGTGGGATTGCTTTCAAACAGAAATGTAATTAGGGTCTTGAAACATTTTGATAGATTTGTTAACATGATAGGGGAGGCTGATTTGTCAATGGGGGATTTTTATGTTTTGATTTGGCACTGGGAGAGGGTGTATTTTTGTTTGAAAACAGGAAGGGGGGGGGGGGGGGGAGTTATTGCTGTCGCCACATTGCAGAGTTTATTTTGAGATCCAGGACCATCCATAAAACAGTTGAGAGCCGTAGCCCCAGGCACCCAGGCCAAACGATGCCCCTGCCGTCAAGGACCTTAGAAGAGCATCACTAATCAGATGCAATAACGTTGAGCATCACTAATCAGATGCACTAAGCATCACTAAATCAGAGGTACTCCATTCAACTGAATACTGAAGTCATTCTAGTTCTAGACTTTACAGTCCTTTTTTGTTTTAACATTACTTCGCCAACTTCAAGTCACAAGTCACACATACACTGGTGGCCTGGGGTTGAGGAGTTGCCCCTGCAATCGGAAGGCTGTGGATTCGAATCCCAGGACTGTCAGTGGCACCACTGAGGTACCCTTTAGCAAGGTACCGTCCACACACACTGCTCCCCGGGCGCCATTGTCAGCAGCCCACTGCTTCACTCAAGTGAATGGGTTAAATGCAGAGGACTCAAGTAATTTTTTGTAAAAGGCAATTATTATTGGATTATTCAGTTGGCCTCAGTGAGCTAATTTGCTAGCAATGCTAGCTGTGTAATACAGAACCTTTCTGAAGATGTCTTACCATAACATACATGCGTTTTGTGAATAACAGCTTCATTTGGCTTTAAGCTTTGGTTCAGAACTGTGGTGGCTCTTGTTTATATGTTTTGTTTTTGCTTGCTGTGTTATCTTTAGGTTGCTAACAAGCTAGCAGACCAGTGACAGTTTGAGTCCAAATGCTGCAAACGGAATATTGAAAAAAAAATATTGTAAGTAATTTATTGCTATGGCTTATGAACACTTTTGTCTGTGATTTGAGGGGCTGAAAAGGAGTCAGTGAGTCAGGTGTCAGTGATTTCTGATCAAGATCTGCTGCTGAAGTGCTCACTCAGCCTCTAGACCCTCTGAGAGCTCATCTGACAAATTTTATTTGAGCTAATATATTTTGAACTAATTACATTTAAGAAGGCATCTGAGATCTTGAGGCCAAGAGGAGGAGGACCAGCTGAAACAGGTCGAACGATGTCAAGGTAAAAACACGGTCATACGGCTATTCATTGGCAGATTATTTATTCTTTAACTCCCATTTATATTTCTACAGTGCTACATTTCAGCAATGTGTTTTTTACTCATTTTCCAACTTGGCTATAATGGATAAGCCCAACATATTGGAGCTGGTTTTATAAAAAAAATGCTGTTTTAAGCTTTGCTGGTCAATGTTCATCAGTTAGATCATCATTTAATTATATGCTATTTTCCTCCCTCTATTCCTAAATGTTTTCTTTGATCTGAAGTCAAAATGAGGCTTTCTTAATTCAACTGATCACAGTTAAGCCTGCAGTGGTTTTATGACAGTCTCCAGAACTGAACATTCATTCTAAATAATGAGCCAGATTAAAAACCATCTCACAGAGGTATATTCTATCTCTCTCTGTTTTTTCTGTGCAAAAACAATGCCAATTGTCTAAAGCCAAAAAAGTATCAAGATTTCTTTTGTTTATAAAAAAGTAGTTGATATTTTTGTGAGCTGGTAAGGAGAATACAAGCTTGGTTCCAGTATAACTACAAGTAATACTGGGCTTCCACAAGGAGCACACTGATATACTGTACAGAAATTCACTAGTTACTGTATGTTGTTTTATTTAGTAATATTAATGTGAAAAAAAAAAAAACACTCACTGCACTAGTTTTTAAATATTTTCATAGGAGCCTAAAACATTTGTACAATACTAATATAGTATAATATATATACACACACATACACACACACATCAGCCATAACATTAAAACCATCTGCCTAATATTGTGTAGAACCTTCCAGTGCTGTCAAGGTATGGACTCCACAAGAACCTCTGAAGGTGTGTGTGGTTCTGCACCAAGATGTTATCAGCAGAGCCTATAAGTCTGTAAGTTGAAGTGAGGCTCTCATGGATCAGACTAAATAGTCCAGCAAGTCATACAGATGCACATATTGAAATCTGGAGAATTTGGAGGCCAAGTCAACATTTCAAACTTTTTGTCATGTTCCTCAAACCAGCTGGCATTTCAACAAAATGTGTTGGCCGTTCTATTTTATACACGTAAGTGTGTGTCTGTGTGTGTTAGCAATATCTTGGGACAAAAATCTGACGTGTACTGAAAGATCAAAATAAATTATTTTAATAAAAATAACAAGTAGAACAAGGCATTGCTTAGACTACATTCTGTGTATCACTGTAAACAACAACCACAACGGGCATCCATTGAACTACAGCTTCACAGACAAGCGTCCTATGGATATGTTTAAAGTGCAAGCATTAGTTGCATGCATGCATTCCTGAGTCATAAAAAAGTGTTATTGATTAATGTTCAAAAGAGTTAAAAAAATGGAACATGTGGTGTAGATAGTGGGTGCACATGTTGAACAGGCTATTGCTGCCCTCTACTGTAAACATCTGGTACTACTATACATGATCACAGTTACTGTAACATAATGGCTATGCTAATTCACTTTATACAACCAAAAACAATAAGTTAAAACATATTTAAACAGAGCTAAAACAAAAATGATTAACTGACCAACAGTGCTGAAACGAAAAAATACACACAAAACATAAATAGTTTGCATATTAATACATTACCACAGGTTAAAACATTTTTTTTTCTTACGTGTCAGCTGGCTGGATAAGCTGAATGTCTTTTCTAAGCTGTGTGTGTGTGTGTGTGTGTGTGTGTGTTGAGCTGCTGTGCAGTTCTCCATAGCTGGAATATGGCTAAAACAAATAATGGCAATATGTAGATGTACATACACTATATGGACAAAAGTATTGGGACACACCTGTTTTTCAGGGTTTGGGCTAGGCCCCTTACTTCCAGTGA
>JBBPCZ010000007.1:1415101-1430054 GCA_037974445.1 Brycinus macrolepidotus
ATCAACACAAAGTGAACGTCAGTCACTAAAGACAGACCTGATGTGTCTCTTCAGAACCAACAGTTTGAGTCTTTGTGCCTAAATAATGTGTTTCTATAGGCTATAAAGTACTGAAAACCAGTCAGTTACATTTGTTTTGAGTATTTTTAATGTTTTCATGTAATAAAATATTGAGAAACAGGCTCAACTGTACACAGTCAAGGAGGAGCTACAGGGGAGGCGATTCTGATAAAGTGGTTGAACCGGTTTTCTTTTTGCCGACCTTTATGCCTGGTTACTCTATCAGCACTTTGCACACTCTCCTTTCTTCACATGACTGTGAATGCGTACAGATAATAGACATTTGCATGTGTTCGTCACAGTGTGTGTGTGTGTTGTATGGAAATCTGTGTAAACTTTGATAAAAGGAATTGTTGGGCAAAAAATTTGAATCCTTCCCAGTGGTGGTGAATGGAACCAGACATTTTCCTCTAAAAGCTTCTTTACAGAAAGTTATTCCATGAAATGGTTATGGTTGCGCCACATGACAAGAGGATTTTGGTCCTAAAACTAAACCCGTTCATGGTGGAGGGATACATGCAGGGCGTCATGAGGCAAAATAGTCCCCAAAGAAAAGTGATTTAGTTCAGATTCACTATTTTACATCAACAGCATCCATATAAACACTCAGAGACACGAGGAGCTTCACTGGGGGGCGATAGAGAATAAAACGGCTGGAGACGTCTGGTTCCATTCACCTCCACTGTAGAGAAATCAGGGTCTCTACCATTCACACCAAACCCACCCGGGATGACTCTGTTTACATCTGAATTAGTCAGAAATCTTGAAAAAATGGTGGCATTCCCCTTCGATACATCAAATGTGCATCAGCTGATCACCTAAGGGGGAATAAATGTGATTCTGCCCGTGTCTCACCTGACCCTGTGCCTCCACTCAGGCTGTGCAGAAGAACCGTTCCACCATAATAATCCTGTCTCTCCGCCTCCTGCCGAACTGCCTCCATTGTTCGCTGGAGGACGCCTTTGTCGCCTTCGCCTGGGCCTCCATGGTAACCTGGTTTGAAGGTTAAAAATAACAGAATGAGGGCTGCCACAAGGATAGATCTGATTTCTAAAAAATCAGTTAAGGTTTACATTCAGCTTAATGACCGACTGGAATCAATCAATGTAAATGATAAACAGTAGTGATGCACAGGTCAGGGTTTTTCATGACCCGACCCTGCCCTGAGCCAACCTGCCCTCCTGACCCGCAAAAATATTCAGAAATCAACGACCCCAACCCAACCCGATTCTGTAAATTATTCATAACTTAGGTATTAGTTCTGCGCTGACACTTTTTGACCCGCACCCACTGAACTGTCTAGTAAGCAGACCCGAGCCTGTCCAGGTCGACCCCTTGAGGGGGGCCGGTAGCACACAAATCAGTTTTCACTGAAAGGGAGGAAACCCACACCAGCAGGATCTCCCCAGTGTATGCATGTTTACAGTCAAAGATTCTACGTTTATGAAATAAAACGACATTTTTTGCCGATTTCAATATTTGGTAATCAACAACACCAAACTGACCCTGCCCTTAATATTTATATTAATTATTTATTACTTAGTTATATGCAATGTTCTGTCATTTTTTTGACCCGCTCCCATAAATATGATTACTCAATCGCCAAACTAATTGCCAGATTTTTTCAATTACAAATAGAACAAAGACAACAATACCATAGACCCAGTATTTATAAGTTCTGTTCTGTCATTTTTAGACCTGCAACCACTACATTTTCCAGTAAGCAAACCCGAACCCCACTAATAAACAGGGAACCTGGATGCCATTATAAAGTCTGTCAACTGCTTTTCACTGAAAGGGAGGAAACCCACACCAGCAGCATCTCCCCAGTTTGTGCATGTTTATAGTCACAGATTTCACATTTATGAAGTAAAGTGACACTTTTTGCTGTTTTAAATATTCGGTAATCAACGACCCCAAACCTGGCTCGTAATGTTTCTGTAAACGATTTATAACTTAGTTGTAAGTTATGTTCTCTTATTTTTTGATCCACACTTATGCATATGATCACTCAATCACCAAAATAATTGCTAGATTTTCTTGACTGCAAATATTACAGACAATAATACCGTAAGTCCACTTGTTATAAGTTATGTTCTCTCACTTTTTGACCCACTTCCATATATATATATATATATTTATAAACATATACATATATACAAACACACACACACATATATATATGTATGATCACTCGATTTATCCCCAAAATCATTGCTAGATTTTCTTGATTGTAAATATGACAAAGACAATAACACCATAGCAGTTGCTCTGCTCCCTCATTTTTGATCGAAAAATGACAGAGCCGGTGAGGGGGCTGGTGGCCCATAAATCACTTTTCACTGAAAGGGAGGAAACCCACACCAGCAGGATCTCCCCAATTTATGCATGTTTATAGTCACAGATTTCACATTTATGAGGTAAAATCACAATTTTGCTGTTACATATATACACATATATACACATACATACACACATCTATATGTGTATATATGATTCCTCGATTAATCGCCAAAGTAATTGCTAGATTTCCTCGATTACAAATATTACAAAGACAGTTATACCATTGGCCCACTTGTTATAAGTTCTGCTCTGTCACTTTCTGACCCGCACCCACTACATTTTCCAGCAAGCGAGTCTCACTAAAAAACAGGGAACCTGGATGCTATAAAAAAGCCTGTTAGCACATAAATTGTGTTTCACTGTAAGGCAGGAAACCCACACCAGCAGGATCTCCCCACTTTATGATGTTTACAGTCACAAATTTTCACAGATATGATGTAAAAATTACACTTTTTGGTGTTATATCCATATGATGACTCTTTCAATCACCATAAATAACTGCTCGATTACAAATATAACAAAGACAATCATACCATAGGCCCAGTTCCCTCCGCGTCCTCCCTTCCCCTCCACGATGCTGGACTGACGGAATTCGCTGCGGAAGAGACCTGAGATGTAAACGGCAACCGGTGACAGATTCTAAAGTGGTTTCGTTGTCTGACTTACCCATTTTTCACCAGTTCATAAGCTCCTCTGAGGACCTTGGGCTCAGTGTCCACACAGACTGGACACCTGGACAAATGGACAAGAGATGGGGATTTGATGGCAAAAGCAGATGGTCATTATTATTATTATTATTAGTATAAATACTGTTAAAAAAAAAAAAAGCCATTACCTTCTCTTGTGAGGACCTGACCTGGTCCTGGTCATGAGCTTCCACCACTCAAGGCCTAGCTGGTTCCCACATTGTCCAACTTGGAGAACCACAGCAGACATGGTCTTCAGGTGTCCCTTTTCCAGAAAAGAAGGACAGAAGAGTTTTGCCTGTGTTTCACTGAGAGGGAGGAAACCAGCAGGCACCAGCAGGATCTCTCCAACTTATGCATGTTTATAGTCATAATTTCACATTTCAAGTGTCCCTTTTCCAGAAAGGAGGGGGACAGAAGAGTTTGGACTGTGAGTCAGGGAGCAGGAGTTGTCGAATTGTCCCCCAGAATGAAACTGCTCGCACTGTTTAAAGTGGGACGGACTATTGGAACCAGGAGCTTCTCGCACGGTCTCCTACGACTTTGACCAACATCACCACCACCTCCACCTACCTTAGTGGTTCTGGGAAGACCTGGTTCAGCTGCTCGTCCCTGGACCAGGCTCGGCTCCTCCTGGAGAGAGAGGAGAGGAGAGGAGAGGAGAGAGAGGAGGAGACTAATCGGAGTGGAGGAGAAGGTCTGGAGGTCGCTGGACCGTGAGGAGCCTGTCTGAGAGAACATGCTCTGCTGCGGGACCCAGCTCCTCTCCAGGCCCGCAGAAGGCTCTCCAGGGCTCCTGAGATCTACCCAGCCCCTCCTGATCTAAACCACCCTTCTCTGGATCCGCAGGACCCCGCTGTTGGCTTGTTTGTTTGTTTGTTTGCTTGCTTTTCTCCCCTCGGACTGCTGAGCTAGGTTAGGCTAGGCTAAGCTAAGCTAGGTTGCTCCTGGTGGATTTTGAGGTTTCTGCCGCTGCTGGAGGACCCGAGAGTGTGTTGAGACGATGGAGGATTTACCCGAACTGGACCAGAGTTTGGAGTGAGTGATTTTTGGTGTAACGTTGTGTGTATTTTTGTTTATTTTTTCGCACCGACTCGCTAGCCTGACCCGGTTAGCATGCTAACGCGGCTCGTTCAGTTCTGCAGATATACTCTCCTGTAGACACTTCTAGAAAATATAAATACACCTATGTATGTTTTCTGTGTATGAATGTGTTTCGTTTGAAACTAAAAAAATAGATTAAAGCACCAGTAAATAAAAAAAACACAGAACCCAGAACACAACAGGGGAGAACGGATCTAGCCTGATTAGCATCGCCAGGGAAAACAAAACATTGGACCAAAGTCCTCCGTGTGTGTGTGTGTTCAGACCTGCTCAGATCTTCTCATTCTGAGGGAAACCGTCCCTGAAACCAGAGGAGACCGCGGGCAGGAGGACAGCTCGCCACTCCGGGCAGACAGAGAGCCGAGGCCCGGTCTAGGCCTCAAATCCGCGGCCTAAATTTACCGCCCTCCCCCCCGGGCAGCAGCTCCTCAGCCGCTCTGCTCATTATTTTCCCCGTCCTAAAAATCTGAGGAGGTATTCAACATCTCCCAGATCAGTGGGGACATGTCTAAAGCTCGTTTTAAGATGAACTGCACATCTATTCAGCATGGAACACCAACATCAGGGTGTGTTTTTATTCACATAGCACACAGGCAGCATGGATGCCTGTTAAAAGTTTTTGTTTTTGGCTCCAGAAAGGGCTTTCAGTGTCCAGACTGAGACACAAGACGGCCTGTGTTCCTGAAGACAAGGGGAGAAGACAGGGCATCATCGCTGGCTGCCAGGCAGAAGATGGACCTGCCTGTGTTGCAGGAGAGCCCGGTGTGTTAAGCTGAAGAGCTCAATACACAGGGTTCTATAGCCAGGAGAACCTTCAGAGACCCTTCACTCAAGAGCTCATCTGCACATTAATTAACTGAATCTGTCTCTGTTTATGTGCCTGAAGAAAGCTTTACCTTAGCAGGGCCTCCATACCTCCTTATTTTTCAATCATGTCTTTGTTTTTGTCAAGTGAAGACCTCCTTGACCTTCCTACCACAATACAGAAGCCTTGAGTGTCGATACTGACTTCTTTAAAAACTGCTGAGCTATTTGTAATAGCTTAAAAGTGGGCTACTGGCACATATTCCTGCCTCACATGGAGGAATAGATGTTTACGTTTACTTTCATGCATTTGGCAGGTGGAGAAGCGTGAATATATAAAAACCGTAACAACTAACAACTCGATAACCTGCTTCCAGACACAACGCAGGCAGGTTGGCCGTTTCTACAGCCTAACTAGCTGCATGTTTGTCGCTATATTTAGGCTTGCTTTGTGCTTGTAACTGGTGTTCGGGATCAGAAGACATGTTTCAGAGTTTGATCTTCACACTTATTTGACGCACTTCTATTTACCTTTTCCTTTAGTACCTGTTTTGCCAGGTGTGAAGGCTCAAGGCTGCGCTAAATGGACCATGTTCCGCCAAAAATAACCCTCTGTCCGCTTACAAGCAAACCCTGTTTCAGTTCATGGCTGGTGGGAACACATTTTTATGAAGGTCTGCACCAAACGAGGGAGTTCTAGCTTCTCGTACTGTCCTCAAAATCTGTCTGCTTGAAAGAAATCTGACTCTTGCAGCACGGGCCGCAGCCAGCGACTGCAGACGTGTGATAAAATAATAGCAAAGCAGTATAGATTTTGGCTTGAGGAGTATATCTGAGCTGAGCATCAGCAACCTGATTGGTTAAACACAAGGTGGTTGACTATTCGCTCATAAA
Organism: Brycinus macrolepidotus; assembly: GCA_037974445.1. NCBI lineage: Eukaryota > Metazoa > Chordata > Actinopteri > Characiformes > Alestidae > Brycinus > Brycinus macrolepidotus. Next base: position 1,420,993 of record JBBPCZ010000007.1, read on the forward strand.
TATAAAGATCAAGTAAGGTGTGCTTTTTAATTTTTTTGGCTCTGGTTGATGCAGGTTAAGCGCCTTTTTTTTTTTTTTTTTTTTTTTTACACATAAAATTTGTGTGTATATATACACTACAGGCCAGAAGTTTGGGCCCACCCTCTGATTTTTAAAAAAAAAATAAATGATACACTGCTTTTATTACAAGAAAACATTAAGACAAATGTAACTGACTGGTTTTCAAAATGTTATAGTTTGTAGAAACACAGTATTTAACCACAAAGACTCAAACTGTAGGTTCTGAAGAAACAGGATAGAGATCCCAAACTTCTTCAAAACTGTTCCAAAATTCTCTCCTGTCCAGAGAAAAGCAGAAAGTTTAGAGAGGGATGTCTCGTCCTCCCCAGTCTCCAGATCTTTCTCCCTTTGAGCTGCAGGACCAGCTGGACCCACAAGTTCCAAATGAGCTCCAGAAAATCAGACAGAACTGTTTGCTGCTTGAAAAGGTGCTGGGAGGGTTTGGACACAAGTTATTTCTGAAAGCTGCTGAAAGGATGTGGTGAATCTGTGCTGCTGTGATAAAGGGGGGGGGGTTATTTTAATGAAACTCATACAGAAACTTTCACACCTATTAAACTACATTTACAGTGAATACTGTTACACTTCAGAACCAGTCAGTTACGTTTTGTTTTAACTATTTCTAATATTTTCTTGTAATAGAGTTTTGAAATACCAGCGTATCAGTTAGGGTTTTTTTTTAAAATTCGAGGGTTGTCCCAAACTTCTGTTGTGTAGTGTGTGTGTGTGTGTGTGTGTGTATATTTTTGCGCACACAGTGAGCTACTTAAAAATGATCTTTTTTTTGGGACCAGTGACAGAGCCGCCAAATTTCTGACCAGTCAACAAACCGGCACATGAGTCCAGCTGAACTAAACAGATGAAGATCAAATGTCACAAAAACTCAAATTCTGGCAACCAATCTAGTTGTGAAAACACCATCTGTGTGGCTGTAATTGCAAACGGAATGAAGAACGGGGTTTGTGTCTGAGTGAAACTGTGGCGTCTCTCTCCTCCTCAGGTGTTGCATTACATTAGAAGGCCTGCTTCTCTGAGCTGGTTCCCCCCAGTGAGGCAGCTTCCTTCAAGCTGCTCCTCGCTCGGCCTGCCTCAAAATGGACGCACTGCTGAATCCTGAGCTCAGGTAAACCCCTCACTCACGACCCCACAGCTGACTGCTCCCCCCATGGCTCTCCTTCAGTCCATTTGAGCCCTTCATGTCACAGCTTGACCTCACGAACACGTCGGATATCCTTGCATCCCCGCCTCACTCTGGCGTATTGATTTTGGGCTTCGTTAGCCGACACTGGAGAACAGTGTTGGTCAGCTTGCCGTGATGGTCTGTATCTTTAGCTCCTCACGGACGCTGCAGGAATGTTAAGCCGTGCTTCAGTGGAGATCTCCAGTTCCAAGCATGATCTGGTCGCTCATTGTGCAGGGATATTAGACAACTGAGCACTTATGGTATAAATAATGCAGATCCTGAGACCAGCTGACATTCTCTGACCTTAATCAAGCAGGCATCTAAAGACCTAAAATAACAGGAATGTGATTACATATGCTTGTTATTTTAGAAAATTAACCGTTGCCGTTTAATGAGTAGAAATGATTCCAAGCACAATAAGTGAAAAATGAAACAGTTGGCATATAAAAGCGTACAGAATTGGGAAGCTCTCTGGAAACCACTGTAAGCGATCAGCACTGGGCACCTGGGTCCAGCCAATCAGAGTAAAGTGGGCGGGGCTTATACATTGTTTATAAATTGTAGCGGTTGTGATTTTTGTGTCTTATTTTGGGATAAACACTAATAGGACCTTGACCTCTGCGTAAAATGATGCATGCGTAATTACACACCTGTTATAAATGACTTGCCTGTACAGTCTACGTGGTTGTACGATGCACAATTTCCCCTCTGAAAAAGCTAGCTAGACCAGTGTGGGAATTTTGGATCAGATGCTTTTCTGCATGCTTGTCACAGTTGTTCATTTATAGCTAATGATTAATTACTCTAAACAACAGCCAATAAAAATTTAATTGTATAGAAAAATAACTCTTGTACATTCTTGACACACACTTGTCTGCCCATCCAGACCAGTGTGTGTGATGTATACAGGTGAGGTGTGTATTTTTGTGTCTGGATGGAGCAGGTTGTGGTCCCCCTTTTTGCACACAATAAAATAGAAATGAATAATCAATATAAACCAGAGTGTTTTCAGACAGACATGCTGTGCTTTAGAGGAAAATTCAAAATATTGAAATATCTATTTTGTCCTGTGATGATGATCTAAAAAGATTGCCATATATGTATATAGACCGTATTGCCCAGTTCTAATATGGAGTATGAATAATAGTGGAGATTATTGTAATTTGGGTCTTGTGTTCATTACTGTTGTGTATATATTCAGTAAATATCACAATAGATTTAAAACGTTAAATAAAAAATACATATATTTAAATTCTTCTGTATAACTATGCTTTTTTTTTTTTTTTTAAGAATTAAAAGGAAGCATATGGCATATACATAATTTATACTCCATGAGGAACATTGTCAGTATAATGAGTGACAAAAAGGAACACATGCAAATCCCTTTTCCACAGCTGTCATGTAGGACTGTTTCCTCTGTGAAGGTCATAAGGAAAAAAGGAATCCTCAGAGGGTGGGATAACCCAGTTGTTGCCTAGGAGCCTCATTATTTGGTTCCTAATGAGAAGCAACACACTTGTCTTCTGGTTGAAAGAAGGCAATTTGTGGGTGTTAATAACTGGATCTTTGTACAATCTGCATGTTTTGCGTGAAGGAAATTAAATCAGTACTGTGCAAATATAAAGACTTTGATCATTTTAGTGTGTCTTTATCCCTGCTGCAAAAAAATGTAATCTAAATGATCTCCTCTTTCTTTTGCATGTTTCTGATGACTTCAGGGAAACGGCACATGATGGTTCGGTATGTAGCTTAATCTTTTTATTTATTTTATTTTTTTTCATTTTATGTTTGCTTTTGAGATGCATGTACCATAATACATTTTCCATTCTCTTGTTTATTCCTAGATCAAGGTTAAAAACAACTCAGAGCAAGTCATATTTAAAGGCCTTGCCCCCAGAGTTGTTTTGTCGAACCATCCCATGCCGAAAGGAACCAAGACTAAGGTGAACCTTGAGGAACAGGGTCGACAGAAGGTATCCTTCAGTCTCATGCAGACTAAGAAGCCACGGCAGAACGTTTTCTTTGCCCCGCTGGAGAAAACTCATAGTGAAATTTATTCTGCAGCGCAATCTGCAAATTTACCCTCCACAGACCAGGCAGAGCAAAGTGCTGAAGGCAAGAATGAGCAAATTGAGAGAACTGATGTTTCCGCTGTGGCCACAGTAGTGGCGGATCCCCAGACGATACAGCCTCCAGCTCCCCCCCCTCCCAAATCAAAACCTGACCTTGGCAGCATACATTTTAAGAAGCAGATTCTGAGTGTGTCTGTTGTTGAGGAAAGTCCTGTAGTCAATACTGTTTCAGATGAGACCCCCTCAGAGACTGAAGTTTTAATCAGACCTCCAGCAAACATTGAGGCCGAAACGCCAACGACTCAATTCCAGCAGAAAACTGTCACTGATAGTCCCTCTGAAAAAGTTAAGAGAGAGGACCATGCTCAGGACAAATTGGATACTTGCCTTAAAGGACCAACTGACTTCTCCCATATTGGGAAGGAGTGTAAGGATCGCCTCAGTGTTTCAGACTCTCAAGACAAGAAAGAGGCCCAACAGTCGGGCAGTTCTCTGCCAGGTTCTGAGTTTGATGGTCATTCTAAAAGGACATCTTCCAGCCAAAAGTCTAGTGACCCCAAGAGTGTGACCAAGTATGACAGTCACTGCACAGATGTTAAGAAATCCTCCAGCTCCAAAACCAACCTTTCTGACAAGTCTAGGTCGGATAGGAAGGACGAGAGGGATGAAAAGGGGTCTAGCCGTTCTAAAACGGAGAGAGACTCCAGGCACACAATTTCACGGTCTTCTCGTTCTGACCGAAGGAGGACCAGGAGTCGCTCGCGGTCTAGGTCCAGAAGTTCTCGAACCAATTCTTCCTATTCCAGATCGGAGAGATCTAGAAACGAGAGACAGTCAAGGTCAGACAGGTCACATTACCATGATTCTGAAAGGAGGTCCCACCGAAGTTCTCCTCATCGCGATCGAAGAAGGTCGCGCTCTAGAGCTGACGGACGATCTCGAGACAGCTCGGATTCCGAGGATGATGTAAGGAAACAGAGGACCCGAAGCAGTGACTCAAGCCGATCTTCAACGTACTCTAGCTCACAGAGAGAGTCAAAGTCATCTCACTCAAAGTCCTATAGAGACTCGAAATCCATAGATTCTTCTCGTTCTTCAGAGACAGACAAAAGAACGCAGTACTCGAGAACAGAAAGATCTGGCCGAAAGGAAAAGGAAGACTCTGAACCCAGCAAAAGAAACTCTCCTGAGGCTGACACCAGTCATAAAAAGTCATCTTCTCATTCAAAATCAGAGGTGAATACTAAAACATCAGATTACAAATCAGATACCTCATCAAGATCCTCTGAGAAAAAGGTCCAGAAAAACAGCGGGAGCTCAGATTCTGATGAGGAGCACAGAAGAAAGTCTCGATCTTCTGCGTCCCTAAGTGCATCCTTTAAAAAAACTGAGTCTAAGTCCTCATCTAGTGTAACTAGAACTGACAGTCAATCGCCTAACAAATTAAACAGTAGTAATAAGGTGCACCTCTTGGACATGGATGCGGTCGTGTCTCAGGGAGAATTAAAAAAAGTAGATGGTTCTCAGTATGAAGATAGTAGTCAGTCCAAATTAAAGAGTAATGCCTCACAACAGATGCCACAAACTGTCCTCAAGGACAGTTCAGCATCTCAGTGTATTGGATCCCAAAGTGGAAACAAGGATCCTGGTAGTATGGTACAGTGCCCGAATGTCCCTGACAGTCACAAAATGAGTAATGCAGAATTAAGTACTAATATAAGTAAACACATTACTGTTAAAGAGAGTTCTGTAGGGCATGATCAACTTGGGAAGCAGATGGACCCTCTAGGCAAATGTGAATTTCAGGTTTTGAAAGAGGCACCATTTGCCACTAATGTTTCTTTTAGTTTAAATGAGCCATCTTGTCCAGGCGACCCTCCCATTCAGGAATCGGCAGGGTCGCCTGCAGACACTCTTTCTGTGAAAGAATTACCCCATGGAGGATGCTTGAAACCTAACACTAAGTCTGGTTCCCAGTTGGTTATCGGGGAAGATGTTAGTAGAATGCCCGTTAATGCAAACATAGAAACATCTTGCAAAGAACCTGAGAAGTTGAATAAAAAGCCTGATGCTGAAATTATGAAAAAGGGTAGCAATGTTAAAAAATCACGTTGGGACATTGTTGGACAGGACACTTTTGAAAATCTAAGTCCCAAGAAGATGGTTAACCTGGACACCGCCTCTGTAAAGAAAGTTATTTCTGTGAAGAGAATAGAGTTTAACAATGAAACTAACCTTGAAGAAACCTGCTCAAAGAAACAGGACTCTGTGCCACATTCCTTGAAGTCTGAGGAGTTGAAGCAAAGAGACGAGCCGAAGGAATCTCCAAAAGAAGTTCCCACTCAGCCAGGTGATCTTGTCACACAGCAAACCAGTGTCCAAACCCCTACAAATCAAGTTCTCAAAGTAACCTCAGACCTCACTCTTGATGCCACTGTTATCAAACTGGACCATAAATTTGCTAATCATGAGAAAGAGCTCAACTATGACTTGCACAAGCCTGAGGTTCAGGAGCCTGTATCCTTTAATTGTGATGGTAAAAGCCTTAGCGAGGACAGCGAAACTGACGACTCTGACTCCGATTCAGAAGATGGACAGAGCTCTTTGAAGCGGCTACACTCGGTAGTGGTTGTGCCAAAGAATTCTACTATTACCCATGAGACAACTGACCTGTCTGCACCATGTCCTAGCCCGTCCAGTGTGTCTGGTCAGCAGCAGCCAGCGTGTCAAGCTTATGAATCGAGTAAGGGCATTAACTGTGAAATTCCTAATAGTCATATCTCTCCATCTAAACTTGGGGAACCTTTAGTTGAAAGTAGAAAACATGATGTCCTACCAGTTGCTGATGAGAAATGCCTGCCTTCCTCCATGCAAATGGTCTACCAATCCCAGAGCGACATGGTTGACAGCACTAGCCAATCCGAGGCAACCAGTGCACTGGCTGACACAAACAGGAACTGCATTGTCCATGAAAGACCAAAGATTTGTGTCCCAACCTACCGAGAATCCACCCACACTCTGGAGAGTACACAAAGGGAGCCTGAATTAGGTCATCATCAGCCTTATGATAGACCGGACAGCTGGCATAGAAGAAAGACAGGAAAAGAACAGTGTGGAGACTTCAGTTCCACAGATGGTCACAGTGGCAAGGATGGTTTTCACCCTAGTTGGGACTTCACCCAACCAGAACAACCCAGCAGCACGTTTCAGCAACCAGACAGTAGTCACAGTACCCAGCGGCCACCCCAGACTGAAAGTGCATTTATTGGGCAAGGCAACAGTGTTTGGACCCAGCCAACTGCCTCTCACAAAAGCAGACCAGTCAACACAACTGTGCCTTCTCAGTGTCATGATTCAACGAGCCAGATTCACCCAGACTCTCTGACTAACGATGAAGATTTTGAGGGAAAAGCACTTGGCGGAAGTCGAGTGGCCATACCTTGTGCCGAACGTCATGTCTCATCTGCGTTTGTCCAAGCCCATGAGATAAGCAGCAACTGCATCTATGTGAATGCCCCTTCTGAGAGTCAAATGGTTCCGGAGCCTCTCAGAGAAGACAGCCAAAAGCCTCACAGAGGCAGGGGCCCACCCAAAAAGAGACGTCCAGAGTTAGAGTCAGAGTCAGATAATGAGGCAGAAGCAGGTCTGGCTTGCAAGAGAGAGTGCTTGGAGGAGCATGACACCTGCAAGGACTCAAAGGAATCCAAGGTATCACTGGATCAGGAAGATGCACAACGGCCACTACTCAGTCTGAAAGACTTCTTGGACTCTGCCGGCTGGAGGGAAAAATCCAAGCAGAAAAAGATGCCTCCTTACTTTGACCTTATTGAAGAAAACATTTACTTGACGGAACGGTCAGTACCTCCTTTAGGGTTTTTATCCATAGCGTAAAAAAATCGAAGACATTTATACAGTAGCGGTGTGATGTGTCATCAAACCGTAAAGCTTTTGTAAGTTGACATATTTGCATTTACCGACCACTTTATTAGAAACCCCTCCCTTGTAGCTCCACATTGTTGGTGTGCAGGACTGTAGCCCATCTGTTGATGCACAGTTTGTTCACTATTCTCTAGCCTTTCATCGGTGGTCGGCTTCTGACCACAGAGCTGCTCTTGGGAGGATATTTTTGGGTGGTGGCTCACTCTCAGCCTAGCACTGACACCAACCAGGTACACCTATACCAGCACCACACACACTACTGTGACCAGTGCCCTCTCAGTGTCACTCCTGTGCTGAGATTAGACCACCCTCCAAATATCTGGTCAACAGCATTCCTAGAAGGGGACTGTGAAAGGCAGCTCAAAAAGTTTCCAGTAACCTGGCCACTGAGTGGAAGAACTAGGGTAGGGGTTTCTAACAAAGGACTGAGTGGATACCTTGATAACGTGTAGTAAAGACTCCCGTATCTGCATTCATAAACCAGATACCAGCTTTCCCCCTTTATTCAGTATTAATTAAATGATTAATTAAATAGGTTGAAGGTAGTAAGGAACTATGTTTGTTTATAGTTCTTTATCACTTGTTCTCTTCTTTAGGAGGCTTCTGGGGTATGGAATTCTTATAGCTGTGTCTTGTAGTCCAGTCACATTTGCAAAATATGCGAATCCTGTCAACATCATGGGTCTCACCCAGTCTGATCTGGTCTACTATGATAGCAGTGGTCACCAACCCTGGTCTGGGAGCTCTGTCCTCCTCCAGAGTCCTGCTCCACCTTATTCTTCAGACCTCTTTGATTGGCTGGATTGGCAAGGGGAATTTCTTTGAGCCGGTTACATGGTTTGTCGGGTTTCCGACAAGTAGGGAAAATCGCAACTCGATTGGTCAGTTGTTGCACTGCTGCCGTGCTGCTTTTTTTGTGTGTCCTTAAATTACACCTGCCAATTGGCTACTCCCACAGGGATTAAATAGTCTCCTGACACCCTGTTGATGGCTAATGTGAACGGTTAGTGTTAGGTAAAGGGGATGCAGGTTGGAACTAAACCTTGCAAGAAGGTGGATCTCCACTAGGAGGTTCAGTGACCACTGGTGTAGGTTTACTGAAGGAAGAAAAGACCACAGAGAGTCTAAGCTAACCAGATTCTGAGTGCACCTTCTTTGTCTCTTAAATGTATGTTATTTTACTAGCTTGTAAGTTCAGATATTTATAATAATATGAACTAGCTTCTCGTATTATTGATATACCCGATATAATGCTGTGCGCTTTTATTTCGGCATGTATTAAACAAGTTTTTCAACCATCTTAACAGCAAGAAGAATAAGTCGCACCGGGACATTAAGCGAATGCAGTGCGAGTGCGCTGTCCTTTCAAGAGAGGATCGTGCCCGAGGGATCATGGCTTGTGGAGAAGATTGCTTGAACCGCCTTCTGATGATCGAGTGGTGTGTAAATTTGCTTTAACACCAATTGATGAAGTTTGAGAACTTACAGTCCTGTTCATTTAGTTGTGATGCCTTCTGTCATTTGGAAACTGGGTTGTCATGATTACTTGATTTTTTTAAATAGTCTAGAATACAGTACTGTGCAAATATCTTAGATACATTATGCAAATTATTTAAAGCCATTTTTCTGAGCGTGTGATAATGTGTCTTTCTGCAAATAATGTTAACATTAGAATAAATGCAAACAAATAAGAAAAGAGTAAACACAGGTTCAGTTCTAGATTTCTTCTCAGTTCCTCCAGCCGTTGTTTGGATTGTGAAACTCCATCAGCAGCTCCTGATTTAATTTAATGAAGGACTGATTGAGTC
>JBBPCZ010000007.1:1473645-1484256 GCA_037974445.1 Brycinus macrolepidotus
GGGTGTAAAGGTGAGATGCCGAGCGCCGTTAGTTATTGGTGTAAAGGTGAGAGGCCGCGCGCCGTTAGTTATTGGTGTAAAGGTGAGAGGGCCGCGCGCCGTTGGTTATTGGTGTAATGATGGCCTCGCGCCTTTAGTCATTAGTGTAATGCTGAGGGGCTCGCGCCGTTAGTTATTGGTGTAAAGGTGAGAGGGCCGCGCGCCGTGTAAATGAGGAAACAGAGGATCGCGCGCGACCTGCCATCCGTCAAGCGGCGGGAGAGCGCGAGCCCTGATGTGATGAAAACCTCCTTGCGCCTTTTAATTAACTTTTTTTTGGCTGTCCTGTAATGACCGCGCGGGTCAATAAGAGCGTTAATATCAGACAAATAAAACTTCTTGTGATTAAAAAACCTCGCTCTTTATTAAATTTGAAATTCAAATGAAATTTATGCCGCGCGTGCGCGCGACGCATGTAAATCTGAGGGTCCCCCTCGCATCATTATCACACACACACACACACACACACACACACACACACACACACACACACACACACATACACGCATACTCACAGGAGGGCTCACGCTGTTTCACTGAAGAGTTCATCAGAGACCACGACTTTTACCTGCAGGAGCGCTAAATCAAGCGCGTGTCATGTTTATTATCACTATTATTATTATTATTATTAGTAGTAGTAGTATTAGTATTATTAGTATTGCTTTAGTGTAATATATCTAAATACTGTATCAACCAATAATTCCAACAACAACAAAACAACAACATCAATAATAATAATAGTAATAACAATAATAATAATAATAATAAAAAATAATAATAATAATAATACATAACAAAACAATCTCAGTCCCAATTGATTACATTTAAAAACAAACAAACAAACATTATTATTAATAAAAAAACGTCTAAAATATGTCTGGCCTGCTCTAATTTTAACAGAGTTTCTGAAACTCTCAGCCGCTCTTCGTTAAGTAAATAAATGATTAAATTCTGGAAATTGACATCGTTTTATAGAAAACTAAAAAGTACAAAAACAAAAACAATAGCAACAAAAACAACAACAACAACAACAATATTTATAATAATAACAACAACCACCACACTACAGCATTAGGTAACCTGGTTTGAGTTTATTACAGTCAATAAATAAATAATGAAATAAATAAACAAAATAAAATTAATAAATATACATTTTTAAGAATTAACTGATTGCCGAACTACTAATAATACTTATAATACAAATATTGCTAAGACTACTACTACTGATAACAATAATAATAATATCAATATTATTATTGTTCATATTATTATTATTATTATTAATAATAATAATAATAATAATAATAATAATAATAATAATAATAATAATAATAATAGCAGTGTGAGGTTAGGTGACCCGGTCCGCTCAGTTTATTGCAGTCAATAAATAAACAAATAAGTAAAGTATAAATAAATAAAGAAAATAAATAAATAAATAAACTTTCCCCCCTCCTCTTCCGCTGTGTTGGGGTGGGCGGTTCCGTTGGTGTCCTAGAGCTCGGAGCTGTGGGCGCGTGAAGGTTCCGCTCTGCTATTGGTCCGCCAGCCGCAGCGGCACTTCAAAGGAGAAGAGAGGCGCGCGGGGCGGAACCGGAGAACAGAACCAGAGAGGAGAAACACACACACACATACACACATTCATACACACATATACACACACACACCTTTACACACACACACACACACACACACACACCTATATACACACACACTCGCGCGCAGAGAGGGAGAGGAGAAGGACAGAACACTCTTCTGGGATGGCATCGTCTCTGCTCGGGGTGAGTGTGTGTGTGTGTGCGCGCGTGCGTGTGTGTGTGTGTATGTGTGCATGCCTGTTTGTGTGTGTGTGTGTGTATATGTGCGTGTGCGTGTGTGTGTATGTGTGCGGGCGTGTGTGTATGTGTGTGTGTCCGCTCCAAACCTGTGGAGCTCGTGCTTACAGCAGGCGCGTGAGGAGAGAGAAGCGCGCGGAGGCTCCTCTCGTGTGGCTCGTAAGAGTGAGTGTGTGTGTGTGTGTGAAAGAGAGAGAGAGAGAGAGAGACAGGGTGTGTTTGTGTGTTAGAGAAAGAGTGTGCGTGTGAGTGAGCGTGCATGTGTGTGCGTGCGTGTGTGAGAAAGAGACTGTGTGGGTGTGTGTTGCCGCATGTCTTTCTTGTCATTTTACCTGTAGCTCCTAACACACCTCACGTGCGCTGCTGCTGCGAGGCGAAGTGAGCGTGCGCGCGCACACACACACACACGCACATTTAAAACTCCACTTAAGTTTTTACTCACCTCTGGCTCGCGCTTCTTTTCCTCCTCTTGTTCTTCTTTTCTGTCATTCTCTTTTTCTTTTTCGTCTTTTTTCTTTCTCTTCTTCTTTAAGTTCTTTCTCTTCGTTTTTTTCTTCTTCGTTTTTCCTATTTCTCCTCTTCTTCTTCATCGTCTTTATCTCTTTGTCTCCTTCTTCATCTTTTTCTTTTTTTCCTTTTACTTCTTCTCTTCCTCTTCGTCCTTTTCTCCTTTTCTTCTTTATGTTCTTCCTCTTGTTTTTTCATCTCTTTCTCCTTCTCTTCTTCTTCATCATCATCTTCATCATCTTTATCTCTTCCTTCTTCATCATTTTCTCGTTTCTATTTTACTTCTTCTCTTTCTTCTGTTACTTTCCCTCCTCTTCCTCCTCTTCATCTGTTTTTGTTTCCCCCTCCTCCTCTTCCTCCTCCTCCTCCTCCTCCTCTGTTCCTGTTCTTTTCTGCAGGAGGAGCCGAGGTTGGGTTCCACTCCTTTGGCCATGCTGGCTGCAACGTGTAACAAGATCGGGAGCGCGAGCCCCTCGGCGTCCGCCATACCGGACAACCCGGCCTCGTTCAAGAGTTTTCAGGGTTTCCACCCGTGGAAGCGCGCGGCGGCCATGAGCGGCAGCTGCAGTATCGGCGCCGGAAACGGCGGTACCGGTACCGGCGCGGGTTCGGCTCTGGTGTCCTTCGGCGCTCGGAGCAGCGGAGCCGGCGTGGCCGCGGGAGGCGAGTCTCTGTGCACGGGAGGAGCAGGGACTGGGGGCGGCACGAGCGCCTTCTCCCTCACGACGTCGTCGGGCGCCCCGTCCGGATCCCACTTCTCCAGCGAGTACCCGGTGTTCCCGTCGGGCGGCTCCCAGGACGTCTTCCTGTCGGCCAAGGTGGACGGTCTGCAGGGCATCTACCCGCGCGTGCACCCGTACGAGCCGTACGCCTCGGCGTGGTGGGACGTGAGCGCGGGCTGGGTGGACGTGCAGGGCGCCGGCGGGCAGCCTCAGGCTCCGGCGCTGCACGCGGGGCCGCCGCTGCACGGCTACGGCTCCTCGTCGGACTTTGCGAGCCTGAGCCACGCGGCGTTCGGTGCCGCCGCGTCTCCACACCTGCTGGGCGGGCAGCACCTGATGGACGGATTCAAGCCCGTGCTCTCGTCGCCGTATGGGGACTCGTGCGCAATGCTGGCTGCCGGAGGCCCGCCAACGACGACGACAACGTCTTCGTCCTCCTCGTCATCGTCATCGTCGTCTCCGCGCTCGTCGGCGGCGCGTCGCTACGCGGGTCGAGCCACCTGCGACTGCCCCAACTGCCAGGAGGCCGAGCGGCTGGGACCCGCGGGCGCCGCCAGCCTGCGCAGGAAGGGACTGCACAGCTGCCACATCCCGGGCTGCGGGAAGGTATACGGCAAGACGTCGCACCTGAAGGCGCACCTGCGCTGGCACACAGGCGAGCGGCCGTTCGTCTGCAACTGGCTCTTCTGCGGCAAGCGCTTCACGCGTTCCGACGAGCTGCAGCGGCACTTGCGCACGCACACCGGCGAGAAGCGCTTCGCGTGCCCCGTGTGCGGCAAGCGCTTCATGCGCAGCGACCACCTCAGCAAGCACGTGAAGACGCACAGCGGTGCAGCAGGACCCGGTGGGTCCGGAGCCGGATCCGAAGGGGCGTCGGGAGCGGGCAAGCGGGGCAGCAGCGACACGGACAGCGAACAGAGTGGGGCAGGCAGTCCTCACTGCGGGACTCCCGAGCTCCTCCAGCCCGCGGAGGCGTGAGCCTGTTCAGCCCCGATTCCGGGGCAAAAACATTGGACTTGACCGGACCGGACCGGAGGTCGTTTATATACCCGGGTAATGAAGCCGGATGGGATTCTCTTACCCAAACCCGGGCAAAGACGGGGCCTGAACTCGGGGGGGCTTGGTTTGTAACCTGGGTCAAAAATTTATCTTAAACTGGGGCTCCAGTTTAGCCCAGACCAGGGCGAGCCGAGGGGCTGGAGAAATCAAAACAGGGTCCACAGATGGATTTTTTTTTTCCATGGGATGATTTAAAAACCAATAAAACAAACAGTCAAATAACATTGCAGTGGGACGAGTTTTTCCTGGAGCAGCTCTGAGGAACGTTTGAGAAACCCTGAGGAGCTTCTGAGGAACTCTGAGGAGCTCTTGAGGATCTCTGAGGAACTTTGAGGAACTTTGAAGAACTCTGAGGAACTTTTGAGGAACTTTGAAGAACTTTGAGAAACTCTGAGGAACTTTCAGGAACACTGAGGAACGAGCTTGCCTAAATCGCACATTATTCATGGGTACGTATTAGGTGAAACCTCACTTATGCTTTGATAAAAAAAAAAAAACAACAAACAAACAAAAAAAAGATTTTTAAAAATTGTCAATCAGTGAAGTGGTCCAGCAATAGATGGTTTCTGCTGTATTTTAATTTTTCTCCAAACCAAACCGTGGCACTTTATTCACGAACACTGCTGAAATCCATCCGTGCGTGGCTTGACGGGGCGCTCCAGAATAAACCCTGCCGTGGTGTTGCCTTTCATTTCTTTAAAAAAATATAAAACATAGCGTTTATGAACGTGCTGGTTCTCCTGGAGAAGTTGCTCGTGTCTGTATGAGATGTGCTCTTTTCCTGAATGTAAACAGCCCAGAAGAAGTATATAGACTAGTCTGGAACTTTATCGCGAGCACGCGGCTGTAAAAGTTGTGTTGGTTTTGTATAGTATTTTAGTTGTTAATTCTTCACTCTAGTAAATATCCAGAATTGTACTGAGGTGCATTTTTGTCAAGACGTCTTATTTATCCATGAATTTGACCTTTGCTGGGGTTCTTGTTTTTTTGTGGTGGGGGAGGGGGGTCGATCTACACCAGAATCGCACTTTTAAACTGTACAAAATCGAAATTTCTTCGGTGTTGAATGAGGTTTCGTTTTTTGTTTTTTTGTTTGTTGGTTTGTTTGTTTGTTTGTTTGATTGAGCATGCGGGTATTCGTTTCCCGGCCTTCATTTTTAAAGACTGGCTCACAAAGCCACCCAATAAAGTCAGACCAGAGTTCACTTTGCCTTTAAAGTCACTGGAGCCTCCTGGTTACGGAATTTTCAAACTTTCAGTTTAACCGCAATACTCAAGAGATATTTAAAATCCAGTCTGAAAAAAGAGAAAACCTGAAAGTTTTCGTAGTGAATGAAGCTCTTCAACCCTCGTGGCTTTATTTGGTGTCTTGGAGATGCCGGGGCTCTATGTGTAAAATGCATTAGAATCATTTCTTTTCCTGCAAATTTATGTTTTAGATAAAAATGTTGAAAGTTTTTTTCAACTGAGCCCCGAACACATTTTGAAACTTTTTGATTTGTGAACATTTTAGAGACTAATGAAATCAGTATTGGTTTACTGATTTTATGGTTTATATTTATATGTACTGCGCGCCTGAGAACAGTTTCAATTTCTGATGAAATCGCAAATCCAACCGCAATTTTTTCTATTTTTTCTAATCTTTATTAGGCGGTAAATTAAATTAAAATAGGTCTGCTGTTAATAGAAGCGAACACATTTATTCGCTACCAAACATTCATGCGAAACCAAACCTGTGTCATTAGCTTATAATGTGTCAGATGATTTTTCAAAGAAAAACACATTCTTGTTAGTTTTATTAACAGTATTTTAATTGGTGTACAAACAAACACACACTCACTGCCCGGAAATCGTGTTTATGATTAAAAAAAATGTTATTTATTGTTTAAGTATTTTTTATCTTCTAAAGCGGCGTCTACAGGTTGTAGGACCCCCAGCCAAACCCTGATGGTTAAAGACCCAATCAGAAACCGACACACTCGGCTTCTCCACTTCATCAGCACCACTAATCAAAGTTCACGCGTTCATTAAACTTCTCCAGTTCACCGTTACAACAAGGCTGAAAACCAGAACAGCCTCCCAGTGACTCTCGCGCCACCAGGTCCACCTTCTTTAACGGGGTCACAGTTTCTCTCCCGCCTAAAATAAATTCTGCTCACCCTCATCCTCCACCTCTTCCTCTTCCTTCTAAACCAGGGTCTCGAAGATCTTTCGGAAATTTAAAAACTCCGCTCACATCTGCGGAATCTGGAACTGAAGTTGCGAAAATTGCGAAAATAATTCACTGTCCATTTTTTGTTAAAATATTCGGCACTGTCATTTTTCATTAAAAACATTTAGTACTTTAGAACTATCATTTTTTCGGTAGTGTCCGTTTTAATTAAATAATTCAGCACTGACCATTTTCATTAATATATTCAGTGCTGTGCATTTTCATTTAAATATTCAGCACTGTCCATTTTCAAATAAATATTTAGTACTGATCGTTTTCATTAAAACATCCTCTACTATCCATTTTCATTAAAGCATTCAACAGTGCCCATTTTCATTAAAATACTCAGTATTGTCCATTTTATAAAATATTCACTACTGTCCTTTTTATTAAAATATTCAGTACTGCCCGTTTTCATTAAGACCCTCAGCACTGTCCATGTTTATTTAAAAAATCAGTACCGTCCACTTTCATTACAATATTCAGTACTGTCAGTTTTCATTAAAATATTCACTACTGTCCATTCTCATGAAAGTATTCAGCACCGTCCATTTCAATTTAAACGTCAGGTGCTGATTTCCTTAAAATATTCAATACTGTCCATTTTCGTTAAAATATTCAGTTGCGTCCGTTTTCATTAAGCCATTCACCACTGTCCATTTTAATAAGAAAATTAGTACTGTACACTTTCATGAATACATTCAGTACTGCCCATTTTAATTAAAATATCCAGTTTTGTTCACTTTCATTGAAATATTCAGCACGGTCCACATTCATTAAAGCATTGAGTACTGTCCATTTATTTCAGTAGTAAAATAAGTGTACAGGCTGATGTAAATGTTGAATTCTTAACACTTACGAACAGCTTATATTATGTTATGGGTTTTGATCACAAAGAGTAAATAATTTCACGCCCCCCCCAGTCAGCCGGAGGTGTGCATTCAGTATGAATTTTGGCAGCACGCGAAAAGTTTCGCTACACTGAAGCTGTAAGGAGCTGATTTGATTGGCTGTTGGGAGGCGCCGTGGATTTGAAGGACCAGAGCAGAAGAAGTTGGCTGGACACTTTTTTCCAACTTCTATTGACCACTCGAGCTCCTCGTGCTGTTTTTCTTTCTGACTTTTATGCCCGCGTGGAAGCAGGATCAGGCTGTGTGTGTGTGTGTGTGTGTGTTTGTGTGTGTGTTCTCTCTGAACGATAAACAGTGCGAGAGAAGCGCCCCCTTGCGGTCAAGCTCAGAACTCCCTCTCGCGCTCTCTGAAGCGAACGTGCCACAAGTACGAAGGACAAGAGTCCCTCGTACTTGTAACACCTCATAAACAAAATTCACGTTTACACATGATTAAAAAAAATGAAAGAAAAAAAACAGAAAAGATTGATTTCGCATTTAAATACCATACAAAATCAGAATCAGAAAACTTTATTAATCTATAGTTTCTTCCGGGATCAATAAAAAAAAAACATGAGCAAATGTGATTTTTTTATGAGGTGTTACATAATTAATGAATAATTAACCTATTTTACAAAGGATCTATTGTGACAGTAAAGGAATTCAGGCTTCCTCATTGAAAAACTATGCTGTTTTAAAAAAAATTAACTTGGAAAAAGTAAGTAACCATTAATTCCTAAAACTGTTACCTATAAGAACAATAAGAACAGTATTTTCTTCATATTTGTCAATATAATATTTGAAATTTAAACAAGTATAATTTATACTTACTTTTTTAAGTTAAACTGTTGGAAAAATGCTTACATTGTTTACAAAATTAGTGTTTGGGCTACATTTAAATTGGTAATTCAAAAAACTTCCCATAGTAAATAAACAGTGTGAAAATACAGACTTTTGATCTTTTAACTTGCTATTATACGTTCAGCTAACTAAATATTATAGTTGCCATAGAAAAATAGAAAAAATAGAAATTAAAATATGTATAGTGCTGGATAATCTATGTGTTCATTTTTGCATAATATATTACTGCCTTGAAGTTCTCTGTAAGTCTGAACTTAGTAAGATTCTAAAGGGCATTCTAAAAAAAAACATTTGGCAATAATTTAACATTAAAGCCTGAGTGACATTCTTTGACTCAGCATTTTGAGTTCATTGAGCTTTGAATACTAAATGAACAAATGAAACAGATTAGTGCTTTACTTACTATTAGGACTTCTGCATCTTCAAATTTTTAGGTCCCTTACTCTTTTAAGTAATATTGTATTTCTATAGAGTTTTTAAACCTCCATAAAAGGGAATTTCACCAAAATTTCTCCATATTTAAGTCTTTAAGTAAACAGAGTGGTTCAGAGTGGGTTTGGTGTAAAACACTCCATTTTGGAGAAACTCACCAAATGCTCACAGTGGTGGTGAATGAAACCAGATGTCTGTCTCTAAAAGCTCCTCCCTACAGAAAGTTATTCCATAAAGCAGTTATGGTTGCGCCGCTTGACACCTGGGACATTGTTCTACCAGGGTTTTGCGAAACTTTCGGTCCTATAACTAAACCCATTCATGGTGGAGGGATATATGCAGGGTGTCGTAAGGCAAAACAGTCGCCAAAGAAAAGTGATTTAGTTCAGATTCACTATTTTACCATCAACAACACCCATATAAATACTCAGAGACATGTGGAGCTTCACCGGGGGTCGATAGTGAATAAAACGGCTGGATTTGTGTTGGAGACGTCTGGTTCCATTCACCCCCACTGTAAGGAAATCAGACTCTCTACAATGAGCCATTTCACTCTAAACCAAGTCTGAATGACTCTGTTTGAAAGTTAATTATCATTGCATTTTGAAAATTTTCTTTTCAGTTCAATTAACATCTAATAGTACATTTTTACAGTGTTTTTTTCACAGTCAAGACATCCACTGTCATTCAATCCCAAACAGCCCCAGGAAATTGAAGTAAAAAAAGAGTGAAAGAAGATTAAAATGTTCCCAGAGCTGATTCATCGCTCCACTAAGAGCTGAACAGGTTGGAACATGTGAGAGGAAATGAAATAAATGAAAGACAAGAAAAGCGAAAACCTCCCACTGTTATGTCCTTACTAGAAAACTTAGTACGACCATCTGACATTCTTCTCACAGCACTCACTTGATAATTCCTGAAGTTAGAAGAGTAAAGGTTAATAATTTTACATTAGATTTCTACACTGCAATTCAGCTAAACTGGGAACCAGTGAGAGTGGCTACCTTGCATACCCTTAGAAGCTGTGAGGTCAAACCAACTGGTTTAGCTTCATGTCGAGGCTGTGTGATACGGTCAAAATATCAGTATTGTAATTATCCTGCTAAATATCATGACTGTGATACATTAAAGGGCCCATATCATCACTTTTCTGGAATTATAAAACTTGAAGTCCTGTAATAGTCACAAACCTTTTTGAAGGTTTTTTTGACCAGGGACATCACAACTTTTGCACATTTGAAATTGAACTAATTGAGCTGAGGTTGACCATCGTCAGTGAATGATTAGGCCCTTGAATTGAGAGAGACACAGTCACTTAACATCCCCCACAGTAACAGCCAGTATATAGATGTGGCAACAGATGACAGACCTGTTCTGTGTCCAGGTGTTCCGTGTCTGTGTTCCAGGTGTGGCCTGCCATCATATCATTCTGTCCCTTGTTCCTGATTGGTCATCCACACTTCCTGATTGCTGTTCTCAGGAGCTTTTCCAGATCCTCCGGTCCGCAGGCTGCTGTCTGGTTTCTTATTTTGTGTGGGACTTTGATTCTTTGATGTTTGTTAGTAATGAGCCCAAACTTATCATCTCTTTTGTCCGTTACGTTCGACCTGGAGACCAGGCCTGCATAGCGACCGTTAGCGAGATACTTGTGCGTTCACCAGGGCGTAGTACGCTCCTTGCCGGGCTATCAGCTCGCTGTGCGTGCCCTGCTCAGCCACCTGGCCGTTCTGAATGACCGCGATGATGTCAGCGTTCTGGATGGTGGTCAAGCGGTGGGCGATGACGATGCAGGTCCGTCCCTGACGAGCGTCGTCCAGAGCCTTCTGCACGATCTGCACCACGGCAAAGACGGGACACACTGATCAGCACTCTTTTTGATAAAAAAGGTAATTACCATTCATCCCTGTGTGTTAATAAAGGCTTCTGCCTCCTGTCTCTTACCACATAGTTACTTATTTCCCCTCTGTTTGTTTTATCTTATATACAGTCATGGCCAAAAATATTGGCACCCCTGCATTTATGTCAGAAAATGCACCACTTCTCCCAGAAAATTGTTG
>JBBPCZ010000007.1:1484356-1501338 GCA_037974445.1 Brycinus macrolepidotus
TATAACAGCTCATAACTGCCCTCCTGCAGTATAACAGCTCATAACTGCCCTCCTGCAGTATAACAGCTCATAATTAACCTCCTGCATTATAACGGCTCATAACTGCCCTCCTGCATTATAACGGCTCATAACTGCCCTCCTGCACTATAACGGCTCATAACTGCCCTCCTGCACTATAACGGCTCATAACTGCCCTCCTGCAGTATAACAGCTCATAACTGCCCTCCTGCTCTATAACAGCTCATAATTACCCTCCTGCACTATAACGTCTCATAACTGCCCTCCTGCACTATAACGCCTCATAACTGCTCATAACTGCCCTCCTGCATTATAACAGCTACTCTCCTGCACAAAAACGGCTCGTAACTGCCCTCCTGCATTATAACAGCTACTCTCCTGCAGTATAACAGCTCATAACTGCCCTCCTGCATTATAACAGCTACTCTCCTGCACAATAACAGCTCATAACTGCCCTCCTGCACTATAACGGCTCATAACTGCCCTCCTGCACTATAACGCCTCATAACTGCCCTCCTGCATTATAACGGCTCATAATTAACCTCCTGCACAATAACGGCTCATAACTGCCCTCTTGCACTCTAACAGCTCATAACAGCCCTCTTGCATTATAACAGCTACTTTCCTGCACTATAACAGCTCATAACTGCCCTCCTGCATTATAACAGCTACTCTCCTGCACAATAACGGCTCATAACTGCCCTCCTGCACAATAACGGCTCATAACTGCCCTCTTGCATTATAACCCCTCATAACTGCCCTCCTGCACTATAAGGGCTCATAACTGCCCTCTTGCACTATAAAATCTCATAACTGCCCTCCTGCATTATATCAGCTCGTAACTGACAGCTCATAAATTGAAAAACTTAGAAAATTTTGGTGCTTTGAAACCATTTTTTTATTTGTTGCAGTCAAACATATTTTACCTGCTTTTGAATCGTTGAAGTAACACATTGAACATAACACATTGAACATCTCACAGTAAGTGACAGTCAGGCTATATTGCAGCCTCCCTGTGGGGGGATTAGTTTTAACACACTGCCCCCCAAAGTAAATGACGAGAGAACTCCATATCTCCCCATATACATTCAAATCAGTATTTTCTTGAACAGATTCATGACAAATGCT
Organism: Brycinus macrolepidotus; assembly: GCA_037974445.1. NCBI lineage: Eukaryota > Metazoa > Chordata > Actinopteri > Characiformes > Alestidae > Brycinus > Brycinus macrolepidotus. The sequence goes on from JBBPCZ010000007.1 coordinate 1,485,503, forward strand.
GTCCAGATGCTATGTAAATAAAGCATATTTTACTTTATATTAGTTCCGTTTATTTTTTGTGTATTTAGGTTGGACAGTTGTAAGCTGGTTCACAAGTTTTGCATTTGCTATGGATGCACTGATTCCAATATGCTTTTTCCAACTTTTACTGATTCCAATATTCCAATAAGCAATTTCCTCCGGGATCAATAAAGTATTCTGATTCTGATTCTAACTCTACAACTGAGTACTGGTCCAAGACCAGTGCTCTATTGAGGCACTCACAGATTTTTAAATGATGTGCTAGATCAGTGGTCACCAACACTCTTCCTGGAGATCTCCTTGCCTGCTGTGTTTAGCTCCAACCTGTGTCCAACCTGCTACCCCTCCCCCTTACTTAACAATCCAGCCAATCAGGGACTTCTGAAGAAGTTCAAATTGTGGCTGGAACTAGACCTCGGACGAAGGTAGATCTCCAGAACCAGGTTTGGTGACCAGTAGGTTAATGAAATATGGGGTCTGTGATTTTATGTCCATGACTATGAAACATTAGCCATTATGGTTCTCTCACTTCTGACCAATGTCCAGTTCACCTGCCAAGGTCTGTATGAGTTCCAGCACCAACACAGTGCTGTTTGTGGGATCTGTGCATCGCTAGCATCTACCATGTTTTGAGACTGTAATCAGATAATATAACTGTAAGCACATTTATCCTTGACCAATTGTTTTCATCCACTTTCAGATGTAAAAGATGGCAGCTGTTAGGACAAAGTCGATCCGCCGCACTGGGAGTCTGCTTCGAAGTCGATCAGAAGGCAACCTGATAGATCTAGACGACAATATAACCATCAACAACAACAGCTTGCATGGTAATTAAGGAATCTGTGGTCAGATCTTTGTTTTGTGCTGCATTCTCAAACAGTTAAGAGTTCATATGAAAAGGAAAAATATGAGAGTTACCATTTAATTTGGGAAATTTGGGCAGTTTTCTGGGCATATGTGTACATTTTTTTATATTTTAAATTGGTGGGCATAATCATTGGAACTTTTACCTGGAACTTTTACCTGGTATACCTGGTATTTGATATCTACGTCAAGCCTACAAGAACATCTTGTGATCTCCCTTGAAGGCTTCCTTGCCAAGTCTTTGCTGAGCTCTGGTGCCTTGCCCTTGCCATTGTGAAGCCCCATTCAGTTATCATCTCCATGAATAGCCAGAAATGCTTCTCTAAACCTCCATATGTCCTCTGGTGTGGCCATCTTTTGTTATTTCCCCAACAGCAATGACCAAGCCAGTTTTATAGGGTGTCATGCATGCCAAAGCTTTGACAGTACTTGTTTTGTGGACGAGGTTGTCCCAGATGATCTTCGTGTTAACCTTGTAGAGCAGTGCGTGCCCATAAAACTTCAGAAGTTTAACATCTTATCTGCTCTGTATTGATGCTAACATGATTCTTATTGCAGTGTAGCTTCATTCTGCAGTTAATCTCGCATTCAGTAGATCAGGAAACTGAAACTGCCCATGGTTGCAGTTGATTTCATACACAGTTTTGTGAGTTCTAGTTATTACATAACTATGCTCTTGAGTTACTTTGAGCATGTCCATGATCTGCTGATGCTTATACATGCCATTACCAGCTACCGGAGGGAGTAATGACGTAATGGTGGTGATGGGATCATCACTGTGATGTCTCTTAAGTATGGAGGTAATTAGGTTCTTGTTACACCCATAGTCTTGTTACAGCCAAGTGTAGACTGATCAGTCCTTTTTTGGGGCATTCTGCAACCAGCTGCTAACCTTGGAATGTTAGGTTTTGAAAGAAAGGCCAACAATGTGGGTTACTATTAAAATAAGGTTTTGAACACAGTGCCCAGAAATACCCAAGAGACAAAGTTAACATTCTGTATTCTTCACTTACCATTAGGTATTACCGTTGCTTGAATTTGCAGAAAAAAACGGTCAAAATATCTACAGAAGGCAGATTTTTGAAATGTAGTTCAAACAATACAACCCACTGTACCTGATTATAAATGCCCAGTTTTCTTGCCTGTTTGCCTGTTGTCAGTATAGCAGTCTTGTCCATTAGACATAAATTTCACCCAGATATCTGTACACTGTCAATTCCAAAAACAACCTTTTTTGTTATTGTTTCTGTCAGGGAATTACATATCTCAACAGATGGGCAAAACCTCAGAATGGCCTATCTTGCAGCCAGAAGTCCAGCACTCTGCAAAAACGACAAATCCCTTCTGGAACCAACTGTCAAGGTCAAATCCTTTCTTAGATGACATTGTCTGCAGGAACACCACCAACTCCAGTGTGTCCATACTTAAAGAAGATGGCCTAGCTTTGTTTGACCACAATAATGAAGATTCTGAAAGCACGTCCTCTGAAGAAAACAATTTTGGCCATCTTCTGGAGCCCAAGAGAAACAGCTATAATCGATCTGGACGGTGGAGAAGTGCCTCAGACATTCTTGACAGCCTTGAAAAAAAAGAATCCAAGAAGCAGAAGAGTCTTAATGCTCAAGGACCATTCTTAAAACCTGATTTCGAGTGGCTGAAAAACGATAGGGAGGCTTACAAAATGGCCTGGCTGAGTCATAGGCAGTTGACCAGGTCCTGTTTGGACTTGGATCTGATGAAACAAAGTCCTGGCTGGGCTCAGACTCAAGCCACAGACACACAAGTTTTGTGCAAGATTAACCACAATGGAGGTTCAGTACGGTTACCAGACTGTGATATCAGTGCCCACATTCCCCATGGGCACATTCCCTCAGGGGAGATCCAGGAAATTGCACTCAGAGCTAGCCTAGATCCACCACGAGGAATCAACAGTAACTACACGATGACTGTGAGCCCTCTTGTGGAAATTTCTCTGAGCAACCTCAACACTTTGGAAGGCATCGCACTTGATATAAAAATGGCAGCTGAAGTGAAGAGTGATCCTTTGAGCCAAGTAATGACGACATTTGTAGGTCTGGTTTCTTCTAAGAAAGATGGACCTTATGAAAAGGTCAAGGACTGTTATGCATATAAGGATATGTTACAAATTAAGCTCCAGGAGCTAAAGTCTCACATGTTTGTCATTGCTGCGGCAGAAGCCACAGTTATCCAGCCCCCAGCAACCTCGGTATGGGACTACTTAGACCGACATATCACCATCGCAGTCTATGGCCCCAAGCACATTCATCCATCTTTTAAAATTGTGCACGTCATCTCCTGGCATCATAATGTTCCCCTAAGGCTTCCTTTCTCTGAAATTCATAAGGGAAACAAGAACTTACCTCCAGTTGTCCTGCAGCTTTGGGGAAAGCATCAATTCAATCCAGGTGGCCTAAAAGATTTGCACATCACAACAAGCATTGTGGAATCGAGGTTTGAAGTGAAATGTGCAGATCAGAACAAAGAGGTCAAAGAGGAGCAGCTCAAAATGGGAAGAGTGATCCACCTACCATTGGAGCTCTACAGGACAGACAGTGGAGGGAAGGGTCCTTTTAAACTGGCCATCCAGGTGAAGGACTCTGGTTCCTTCCCTCTGACAGACTTTCTAATCACCTCCCCTGAGGCTGCTCCTCTGAGGATGGACAAACATGGACACAGGAATCTGGACCGTCACAAGGAAGTGGTCAGATCCCTGCCCATTCCAGAAGAGCTGGTCCCAGAGTTCCCAAAGTTTCAAGATGTGATAGTGAATGTTCAGTGGTATGGAGTGACAATGAAGTCGGTTCTCAGGCAGCCAAGGGTAGACTATCTTCTGGAGTACTTCAAAGGGGACACCATTGCCTTGCTTACCAGGGACACTGTTAAATCAGTCGGCCAGTTGAAGGTAAAGGAGTGGCATATTGGCTTTCTCAGGGGGAGTATCGGCCTGGTGCACTGCAAGAACATTAAGATCATCCCAAGAGACCAAGTCATTGACTTCTCTGGCGTCAAAGTCACAACGCAGTCCCTGTTGGACAATATGACACTGCCATTCAAGAAACTCACATACATGTACTCTGCCATTCAGACCCTAGTCACAGATCATCTGACTTGTTGGAGAACTTTCGCTGAGGCGCTCGGTTACTCAGACATCTCAGACACATTCTTCAGGAAGCATGCCGAGACGGACGCAGGGAAGGTGGCCTGCGTGCTTGAGCAACTTAAAGAAGACTGTCACACTGACAAAACCAAAAGGAAATTCCAGCACGAACTCATAACAGTAAGTGGTCAGTTGTTTTCCCTCTGATTTGTATCTGGATGTTTTGAGCACCTTGCTGTTTGGATGTTGGCTGGCATGTTTGTTCTCAATATATTGTATTTGTCATCCATGTTTGTCTCGGTAGGGGCTGTTTAAAATGGATGCTCAGGGCCTCATTGCCCATTTAATCCAGAACACAGTCATTCTGTCCACAGCTGTTGAGCTAGGGGTGCGATGGCGGGAACTGGCTGAGAGGATTGGAAAACTTTCCAATGCTCAGATTGCAGGTTATGAGGCACCTCACAGGGGCAAGAATGGAGAAGTCAGTGCGCAGGTGAGCACCTGTAAATCTTATCCATTATTTTACCCTGTAGTTGGTACTATAAGGAAGTTTTAATATTTTCTATTATATGTGCCATTATATGGATCAAATTAGACAAATCACTTAAAGTAAAAGTGAAAGGTATTAAAAGGTATTACATTTATGTAGGAATTAAAGTTTTAGTGTGTTGTTTATTTACTTTGCTACCTTCTGTCCCTAAACTGTCCAAGAAAGTGGAGAAAAGCTTCATTTTAAGCCTATAGCTAGCCAACCCATCATTCATCGTGTTGGGGGTTCCCCCTCTTGGTCAAGCAAACCACACTACCAAAGAGAGTTCTTGTGCTAAACACCTAGTGCTGCATTTGCCAGCTGAGGTGCTGGGTTGTTGGGAGTCACTACAATGTTCTCTTCCAGTTATCCTCATGCATACTGTTCACACTGGCCTAGAATGCACTCTTCTCCAGCGACCTCCTTCCTAGTCACACTGTTCATTTAGCTTCTCATTCTTAAATTTCCAACATTGCCAGCATGGGTGAGTGCACCACAGGCTCAGTTCTATGCCCAAATGTCCATTTGAGGTGGTGGTTTACGATGCTGTTTTAATTTTACTTTCCAGTCAATGTGGAAGCCTGCTTATGACTTCCTGTACTCCTGGAGTATGCAGTACGGTGACGGCTACAGGGACATGATCCAGGATCTACATCTGGCCTTGGACAAGATGAAGAGTCCAGTGACAAGGCACTGGAGGCAGCTTACCGGGGCGCTCATCACAGTGAACTGCATGGAGGTCCTGCGGGCTTCTGCCTTCCTCAAAGAGTAGGGAACATAGAGTGGCTAAAGTTCAAACTGCGGTGAGCCTGAGGCTGCCTTTCGACATCAGTACTGAACGACATCTGTTGGGATGGACGTAGTTAAGCCTCAGACATTTTGCACCTCACCATATAGCTACAGCACTATCTAGGTGGACTTGAAAAAGCCTTGGCAGTAGATCTGGGTTGCTCTCAAATACAGAAGAAAGTCTGTTGAGACAGGATTTGTACTGGCAGAACATGGAAATCTTATTGTTCCATTATGCAATAGTAATGCTTTTAAGCATTATTAGGTGATTTGTGTAAAAGCTCCACAGCAACTATGTGCAGAGACTAGCGATTTTGGCTAGCACGGCTTTGTCCTTGCTGTTTGTGTAGACCACTGAAGTTATTTGCAGCTACGATTGTTTAATATTAGATGTTGATGTTGTTAGAGTTGGAGTGTATTGCGATTGTGTGGTACTTTTCAATGCAGTCCAGGCAGCAAAAGAGAACAATGTTACTTAATAGGTTTAGTGTTTCCCCATCCATTGATTTATTTGCACCCCCCCATTGACAAGGTGAGGTGCATATTATGCATAGCAGCTAATCAGTATCGATTGATAATGGCATTTACCAAGCCCACCACACACACACACACGCACACGCACACACACACGCTTCCAGGTTATCATGCTAGCTTGTTGTACTTAGTGGCTAGTGACAGCACCTATCTCATGCCACACATGCATTTTTGTCCACACACTACTCCCTCCACCCTCACAACATTTTTTCAATCTTTTAAACCTTCCTCCCAAAAAATACACCTACCACCACAAATACAATCTGTTTGTTTGGGAAACACTGAATTGTCATATCTTTTTATGTACGATAAGGTGATTTACCATGTTGCATTTGTTTGTGTTTATACTGAAAATGTTTTTTGTCCAGTGCCCTTTAAGATAAGTTTTAAGTCCATTCCTGCCTTATATGGATAGTAATCTGTTAAAAAGGCTTTTATTCCAGATTAAATACATGAAGGGGAGTGCGGATCTAGGGTCAGTTCCCTTCTGGAGAAGTAAGGAGGATAAGAAAAGGCTAGAACTGATCCTAGTTCAGCACCATTATTCTGTAAAGTAGCCCGGGACTGGGATGTGTTCTGTTTCTGAAACATCAGCTCACTGTTTTAGATGGTCTGACCTCTGGACATTGTTCTCCAGAAGCTGAGCTGATAGGATCATTAAGGAGATGCATTTAGCAGTTGTTTTATCTGTGCACTCAAAAGGTCTATTGTTAAGTGTCATAAAATATTCTTTATATGTAATGTAACTATTTTAGAGAGAATAATAAACTAATTTTAATGGTTTAAATAATGGGTGTCTAATTGAATATGGAGTATCTGGGGCTGTTCCTTCATATGAAGTCCTGACCGATGTGAACATTTTGTGGCTGATGCCAATTTTAGGGGACTGAAAATTCAGATAACTGATGCACGTTGGGCTAAGTAGTTTCATATTTGTATATTTTAGCAATGGTCAGACTCTTGAAAGCAGAATCTCTTAAATGCTTTAGTGGTACATAAGAAGCAGCATAACTTTTATATGTCTATGATTTTTCTAGCTATTACACTATTATTGTACCTTTACATCCTTAAGGTTTGATGAGCCATTGATTATTGCTTAAAACTGATATTTTAATTAGTCAATATGAAACAACAGAATTTCAAAACAATTTTATTTGTAGTTTTAATGAAAATGTGGATAATGAAAATCTGGATGGGCTTAGGTCCACTGGGTCCAGTTATACAACCTCTAACCGATTGTAGCCCTAAAGCTACCCACAATTTTTGGACTTTTGTTTTCCTATAATTTCCCATTTTCCTGAGTTTTTGTCATTTCTCTTATTTAAAGGTTTTTATGAGTGTTGGGACGTTCTCATGCTTAAGGATACTTTCAGATTGGGTTCCCCAGTGGCTTAACTCTCTAAGGTTGCCCCATTAGGTTGTCATGAAGTCAAATCCCTATGAGTTTTCTACACTTTAATACACATTTACTGTTGAATTTGACACTCTGGAGGGGAAAATAAGACATTAAACCTGGCCCATGCAAAAGATATTTTGTAAAGTTTGTGTTGTGTTAGTTCATGAGATGAAGATGTAGATGTTCTCCTCAGTGCTCAGTAAAGAGGAGGGTCTTGAGGGTGTCAGCAGTTCTGATGTTCAGGAGAAGTTCGTTCCACCACTTTGGTGCCAAAGCTGAGAAAAGTTGATGCTCGTCTTTGACCTTTGAGTTGAGGTGGGTCAAGTCAGGCTGTGCTTGGGGGTTCTAAGAGGCTGATCTGAGACCCGCGGTCTGATAACTCCAGTGCTGCACGCTCCTGTCACTTCCTCTCAGCGGCGTTGTTAAGTGACGTTGTTGGGACAGTGGTGGGCTCAGTGGTGACCTCAATAGCGCCATGCTTCATTTGCAGTGAAGCCGGGCTGGGAAGAGCTTATTACCTTTCAATTATGTCACTTTCTTTTAAAGCGGCATCCAGTCCCCATCCGTGGGCTTTAAATGCTGAAACTCTTAAATACTTTAATACTTCAGAAGAAACAGCCTAACTGTGTATGATGTTTCTAGCTATTAAACTATTATTGCACTGTTTACGTCCTTTAGGTTTAATGAGACACATTTGGACGAAGAAGTCATGTTTGTGTTACATCTATGCCAATGGTTATTTGTTAAAACTTGTGATTGGTCAATATAAAAAAAATAGAATTTCAAAAATTCAATGTGGCAAGTTTGTTTGATTTGTATTTTTGGTTTAATTGTTGATCATTTTATGGAGGGGTGAGGGTGGGGAAAGTGACAAACATGGGTAGGCCTAGGTCCAATTATACCCCCTCCACCTATTGTAGCTCTGTGGGTGGAGCTACCTACAAATTTTGTACATTTAGGCCTCTCATTAACCCTCTCATTTTCCTTATTATCCATAATTTCTTTTCTCTAAGTGTTTTATTAGTGTTGGGATGCTCTCATGTTTAAGGTTACATTCAGATTGGGTTCCCCAGTGACTCAGCTGTCCAAAATTTCCCCATCAGGAGGTCTTGAGGCCATATCCCAATAAGGTGTCTGCACCTTTGTCCTGAAACCGATGGGTCATCAATATCAACCAATAACTCCCAAAAAAAGTGTAAAGTAGTCACGCACCCTCTGTAGACACACTTAGGAAAATAAGACATAAATCTTGGCCCATGCAAAGGATATTATCTCTTATATATATTGTAGTGATTTTCTAACATGTTAAACTTTGAAGAAATTTAAAGGAATGTGTTTATTAATAATGTGCAGTTTTTTAATGCAAAGTGCTAGCATGTTTAGTTACATTAAATATGTGAAATGTACATGTTGAGGCCTGGACAGCAGTGAATCCTGGGTATTTACATTTACTCACACATTAATATACACTGGTGGGCTCTTACTGGTCAGCTATAAGAGTGGCTTATTACCCTTCAATTATGTCCCCATCTCTCAAAGGCGGCGTCCAATCCGGAACCGCAGGGTCCCTGGAGCGTCCCTGGGCTCTTCAGAGCACCGACGCTGTGAGCTGCTGTGTGTTTGGCGGATGTGTTTGTTTAAGCACTTTTTACACCGAAACGGCCTTGGTTAAGCTGCTTTGTGCTGATTTCATGTACTCGCTCTTATCCAGCTGGCCGGCGTGGAACTCATATTCCAGGCTGCCCTCATATTCCAGACGGATTTATCTTAAAGGATCTCAAAACTTATTTTACTCTATAATACTCAGTCCCCACACTTTCTGAAAGAGCATAGACCTTAATGTAGTCTGAGAAGAACTGCAAGGTAGGTTAATAATCAGTGCTCTCATTGGCTGTCTCAATAGAGGGGCAGAGAAGAGGGTGTGGCCTGTTTGCAACAGTGACTGCCCCAGAGCTCAGTTTGGTGGTTCCCCTTCCTCAAACACACACACTAAACCTGACTATAAACAGGCGAATCAAACAAGGTGTGTTTGAGCCGCGAAACTACCAAACTGTGCTGGACACCAGACCTCTAGGACCAAAGCTGGACGCCCCTGAGCCAGTCAAGCATGTCCTTGTGCTCAATATTAAATAAATATTCTCTTGCTTTTTGTCTATTACTTTGTCCTCATACTCTTTAGACATGGCCATATGTCAGATATTGTATATCAAAATGTATACCATATCATGTATATCATGTAGCATATTGTGTATCATGTTCTGTATCATATGTCATGTTGTTCATCATATATTTGGTATATTATCATATTATATATCATATCTCACATGATATCATGTATCATCATACATATTATGATACAATATATTATATATTATATCATTATATTGTGTGTTATAACGTATATGTATATATATACATCTCATCTAACAAATTGTGTATCATAAATATATCATACTGTATAATATCATGCATCATAACATATTGTGTATCATTTTGTATATCATATATATCATATATAATTTGTTATATCCTGCATATCATACCGTATACTATGTATAATAACGTATAATGTATGATAATATATATGTATGTATTGTATATGATATACAATTATACAATATATGTTATGTCTTAATATGATAAAGGCAATCTGTGAAGTCCCTGACTGCACAGAATTCTGTGTACAGTCCTGGTCCACTTGCAGAATCGGCCTCGTTCTTGGTCTCGCACTCCTCACAGTCCTCCCATTCACAAAGCTGAGTGTTTACATAATCAGCATTGTGACACAAAAGCCTCTCTTGGAGTCTCTTGGAGAGGGAGCGTGTTGGATGTACAGTATCCGACCCTGCAGAAATTCCCCCACTGAGTCTCACGGACGACTCGGCTCGGATGGTCTGACGTCTCAGCAAAGTTTGCAGCAGCGGGAGAGAGGCCCTGCGAGGGCCTGTGGAGGTTCAGGGATAATGAGCCAGTTTTCCAGAGCAATGACCTGCGAGCGGTCAGCTGGGCACGCCAGTGCCCGGACAATCACGAGAGAAGTGCCAACATGTTATTAGCCTCACATGGAGTCTGAAAGCTTTTATTTATTTATTTAATTTCCCCCTCGCTTCTTAACCCTTTACCGTGTGAATTGTGGAAAAAGTCTTATTAGAAATGTCTCAATTCATGGGGAAAAAAGTGAAAATAATCATTTTGTGTTTTTTGTTGACATATGGCAACAACATGTAACAACCTCAAAATAGACAAACAAACAAAAACATGCATAACAGCCATTTAGGAATTTAGAATAGAGAAAGTCCCTGAAAACAATTGTTAAAAACTTTATTTGCACTGTTGTGCATTTCGGTTCCATTGATGTGCATATTTTAGCACCTTTAAGTCCAAGAAGTGAAAATCCATCCCAGGATTTTGTTCCAACTGCCTGGATACTGCCACTGCTGGTTCCAGTTTACTAAAGGAGGCAGGGAGTTTGAACAAAATCCTGGGATGGATTTTTGCACTCCAGACCTCGACTACCCCTCTGTGTGAACACATGAGGTGGTGGTTTCTCACAGGTTTGTGTTTCATGCAGCCTGAAGCAGATTTTTAACCCTTTAGGTGAACGGAAGCTGACATACTTCTGGTTCCCAGCAGGGAGTGGAACATAGTTCAGACCGTTCGACCCTGAGTGACCTCAAAATTAGTAAATCTGCTAGACTTGTGATCTGACATGGTGATCTGAGTCCTGTTACATATAATTTAAACCAGAGTTGGAGGCTTCAGCTCATCAGAAATATCCAAGCTCATTCTGCTGAGGATGTTTTTGTTCCTTTACTGTTCTCATGATTCCTCCTCAGAGGGCAGAAGAAGTTCCAGAAGAAGTCAAATATTCATTAAACACCCTTCACCAAGACACTGCTATGTGATTCAGGCACAATGATTCAGTCCTAAAACCCATTCCTTAATGGATTTTGGGACTGAATCTTGCTGAGAAGCCCCCCTTTTTCTGCAAGAGAACCTGGTCCAGGTTGGCATGTTCCTTATCTGTACCTGTTTAGAGAACATGTGGAAAAGCTGCTGCCTCCGATACACAAAAACCCTACAGATTAATAACAATAAGATCCTTTCGAATGGTATATATATATATACATATACATATATATATATATATATATATACAGTCGTCCCTCGTTTATCGCGGTTAATCTGTTCCAGACTCTTCCGCGATAAGTGAATGTCCGCAAAGTAGGATTCTTTATTTATAAATCGAATATTTTCGTAGTTAGAGCATAAAAAACCTGTTTACGACCTTCTAAATACGGTTTTTAACATTATTAGAGCCCTCTAGACATGAAATAACACCCTTTAGTCACCATTACACTCGTATTACCCAATATATTAGACAAATGCTCCATTTTTAAGCTTCGCATGACCGTCGCTCCGGTTCCCAGGTGAGGAGAGCTTCGTGACCGGCCTCCTTCGAAAGGTCTTGGGGAGCTGTGGGTAACTGTAAAGTTTGAGCGTGATCGGTTTTTCCCCAGCCAAGCTACGGGGCAGCCTCTTCAGCCGGCTCGCGGCTCACGGTGCATTTAAAGGGGCAGGTCCCCCCTTTTTTCCCCCTCCGTTAAAAAGCCATAGGGGGCTTTGGGGCTTAAAAAGTCAGGTTCCCCAGGGGCTAGCGGGGCAAATGAGGACTCGTTGGAAAGGACTCGGGGAGATCTATGGGCATGTAAAGTTTGAAGAGGCTGGGTGCTTGCCCGGCCGAGCCACGCGGTATAATTGACTCCGACAACCGAGCGTGCGCTGTATCATTTTCACTGTCTCGATCAACTTTTTAATGAATATACATCATTTGAAAAAAACGTGATAGAGTGAAGCCGCGAAAGTCGAAGCGCGAAGTGGCGAGGGACGACTGTATACACAGTATATATATATATATATATATGTATATGTATTAGTGTTATCTAAAACTGACCGAATCCTACTTATACTATACACTGTACACTCTACAGGCAGTAACATATCTATCTGCCTCAGACCTGGTTACACTACAGCTCTGCAGTCACTGTATCTAGGATAGTCAACAACATATCTAGAACTATCCTATCTATAACTAAGACCTGCTTATGCTAAGGCTCCATAGTCAGTGACGTATCTAGAACTGACTGAAACCTGCTTATACTACAGCTCTACAGTCAGTTACATATCTAGAACTGACTAAAACTTGCTTACACTACAACTCTACAGTCAGCGACTTATCATTGGTGCTTTGTACATTAATTAAGATTCATTCAAGATTCAAGATTCAAGAGAGTTTATTGTCAGCCCAGCCACATACACAAGTACACAGAGGGTTGAAATAGCATTCTCTGAAGCAAATAGTGTACATAGACCAGGTCACCAAAAGAAAGACAAAGTGCAGAGACAAAAACTGCTGCAACATTATATTGCAGCATCCAAGTACAAAATTGCAGCATCAGATTACAAAAACAGGCAGGTAGTGCAAATAAGAGTGTATTCTATGGTAGTGCAGTTTTAGATTTTAAATTTTTTTTAGCAGCAAGTTTTTAAGGCATTTTTTATTAGAAAGTATCAGTGCAGTGAGTTTAGGATAGCTAAAAGTGTCATGTGCATTTTACAGCAGTTTCTGTATGAGGTCAGACCCTGTTCAGACCCCTGATGTTAGGTGCAGGCTCTGAGTTCAGGAATCTAATAGCTTGTGGAAAGAAGCTGTTGTGAGGAGAAAACAATTAAGCAGAAAACACTAAATATCATACAGGTATCATGATGTTTTAGGTTTGCCCACCAAAAATATCTACATGTGGGCCTGTTTGAAACATCTTCAGCATGTTTGTATCCTGTGAGGGAGGGATCACCAGCAGGGAGAAGGGCAGCACTGTGAACTCGTACTGTCCCTTTTCTTCCAGGTGCACTGAGGCAGATCACATTGAGACTAATGGGAGGTGACCGCCTGTGTTACAGCACTCTTTCTCTGGTACGCCAGTGCAGGGTGGCAGGCCACTGTCAGGCTTGCTGAGGAACCCTGTGCCAGTATAGGACGCCTCTTTACGTAATACAGTGTATGAGCGCTAAAAATAGAATACCCCCTGCCATTCCAACATCACTTTTTTCTGGCCCTTGTTTGAAATGATCTACTCAGCGCTCCATTCCATGGCAGGCATGTGTACAGGCAGTCGTATCTTGGGCAGCGAATCAAGAGGACGTCCAGTACCTTTTGGCCCCTGGAAGTATCTCTTCATGGAGGCCCTTTGAGAATGTTTCGGGAAAAGTTCATCAAGAGCATGGATCTTGGAGAAAGCAGACACAGCATGTGACCAGCTGGCATACAGACTCACCATGGAGACAAGAGAGCATCCCTGCAGGTTCTGAGGGGATGTCTAGAAGTTCTTAGGGTTTTTTCCCCACAAACTCTTATTTTGAAGAATCTCAAAATTCCCGGACCCTCAGGAGACGGACTGGTTCCTGGCAGTGGCAGGAGGATCGTGTATCCTTGTGAGGAGTGCGTGAAGGGGGTTCCTTCCCCTTGACTTGCTTGCTCTGGAGGAATGGTGTCCACGGGAGGATGTCCAGCAACCGGAAGATTGTCTGGAGTCTGGTGGTGCTCTCCCTGTTCGAGACGGGCATTGGGGTGGCCAGTGTTACCCTGGGGGTGTTGGAGCTCAGAGGCATGGTCCAGCAAACACACCTGTCCACATCCACGCCCATATGGAGCGGCGTGTTCGTACGTCACTGTTCCTTTCCTTTCGGCACAAAACAAGTCTCAGAAATCTTTATTTTTATTTGAAAACAATTGACATTATGTAAATTCATCACATTAACATGCATTAAAGTTCTGCACTTTTTTGTTTCCTAAAACCTTTTTAGTGTTTGTCAATGACCTTTTCTAAAGTTTAAAGAACCTCCACAAGTTCTAAAGGCTCTTAAAAGTGTAATGTAATGAATGAAAGCCAATAGTCACTGATTAGCATTATCATGCTGGTGACTGACACCTTCTGTTCACTCTGGTTGAACTGGTGCTTTAAACTGATGGTTCTTCACACAAATGTTCCTGAGGATCAGTTTGAGAACCACTGTCTAAAGGAACAAAGTGTTACTTCTATGGCATCCGGGTTGTGTTAGAACCTCATCTTTTTTGGGGGTGTTTTGGGCTTCTGTACTGTGTCAGTGGTCAGTGGGTGAAGCCGTTGATGTGTTTGTGTTGTTCGCCAGTTTCTGTTGTGTGGACTCTGTGGGCTGCTGTGTGCCAAGAAGAGGACCGGACTCACAGTAAGTACATGATTAAAGGGTAATTCCACCCATTTAGTAAAACTGAGGTGTTAAAACAGTCATTAAGAGTGGGTTCAGAGAGAAATGCTTCATTGTAGAGACACTGATTTCTTTACAGTGAAGTGAATGGAACCAGACGTCTCTAACACAAATCCAGCTGTTTTAGTCACTATCGACCCCCACTGAAGCTCCACGTGTCTATATGGATGTTGATGATGGTAAAATAGTAAATCTGAACTAAATCACTTTTCTTTAGGGACTATTTGGCCTCACAACAACCTGCATGTATCACTCCACCATGAATATGTTTAGTTTTAGGACCAAAATGTTCTCAAAACTCTGGTAGAACAATGTCTCAGGCATCAGATGGCACAACCATAACTATTTGATGGAACAACTTTCTTTGATGGAGCTTTCAGAGGCAGACATCTGCTTCCATTCAACACCACTGTGAGCGATTCTGACAAACCCTCTTTGAACCTCTCTGTTTACATTTTAACCACTTAATCATGGAGGAATTTTGGAAATATACACAACAGTATTACTTCATTGCTCAGAGCTCTGCAGAAATACTATGAAAAGAACTCTGTACTAAATACACTGTGCTATATACACAAAAGGTCAGTAAGAGAAGTGGATATAAATAAATAATTGCTAAGTAATTTACTAGTTAATACAAACAGTGGTTTGGAGTTGTTCTCTATGCCGATCCTGTTACTGTACGTAATAGAGATCAGTAGTAGTTCAGTAATATTGATATAAGTAGTGATATTTCACATGGTAAGACTATTGCACATAATAATAAGATAATAATGTACATAATGATAATGATTAAGCACACCATAAAAAATTGCACATGGTCACATTGTTGCATATAATATTAAGATATTGCATGTAATGATAATGATTTTGCACACAATAAGAAATTGCACATCTGAGTAGCAGCAGGTTGTTGCACGGATTATTGTGTAGGTGTATGATGTAAGAGAGGAGTTATCTGGCATTTTTGCATTGGCTCAAGGAACCGTCCCGTACTGCAAACAAATGTTTTTCCATTACAAATAAAACGACTCGAACCTGAGGTAACCCGAGCTGCTTAACGGCAAGGATAAAAGCCGGCCGCAGCCGAGCTGACTGCATCACTGCTTTCTGATTGGTCAAAATGCTTTCACAACATTGGAAAGAGGCCACTATTTATTTACTGCAACAAAAAACAACAATGGAGACACAAGCTAACAAGCTGACAAAGTACAAGCACGACTGTCTGTTTGGGCTGAAGATAAATTTCAGTGGGAGTTTTCTATGACACTAACAAATTT